>JBAMJV010007559.1:0-62904 GCA_037951105.1 Echinarachnius parma
GTTTCCGTATAAAATTAAATGCACCGAGAGAATCCAAATGTACTGCCGGGTGTAAAAATTGTAGATTCAAATCCAACGCATGTATATAATGTACACTGTAAATAACAGGCGACAACCAACAATGGTTTTACACTTAAAAGGCTAATATTATGGAAACTATATTATGGTCTAACCTACACAATAAGTATTGCGAGGAGCAGTCATATCACTCATTCGACAGTCTTTTCATGTTTCCAACATTATGTTTCTACCATTTTGGGAATCTTCCAGCTTAAAGCGACTTAGTAACATCGCCAAATCCTCAAAATCCACTTGGAATTATACTGGTTCCCTCATACCTTGTTGTATTTGTATTAACAAAAAAACATGGGATCGCAGGTATCGGGTTTTCAAATTTCCCTTTCGTTCAAAAGGTGTTTACGTTTGAAGTGGTCAGATATCAAATTATCCAATGGATCGTCAGAACCGTGTACAAAGTGAGTGCAATGAGTTAGTAAATGTCACTTGCATTTGTGTTCATTACTCGGCCATATAAAGTCCATTCAACTTGACATTTTCACAGAATACCCAGTGAACATATCAAATAACTACAATATTCACTGTATAATCCACTCATCACCTTTTGCACATGTCAACACAGTTACTAGATCCCTTTGAAGAAAAATTAAATAAAGGTAATCGCATTCACCACATTTACCTAGTCTGATTGCTGTTGTACCGCCCTTATACTTCAACACAACTTTTATTAGGTGGGCTGTACATCATACAGACCACCTCATAATTTCGTTAGAATTGCCTTTATTTATTTATTAGGTGGGCTGTACATCATACAGACCACCTCATAATTTTACGAAAAAACGCGCACACGCGCATGCGCGCGCGTTTTCGCGCGTACTGGCATTTTGCAACATAGAATCGCCGAATTTTTCTCTGTTATCATATTTAGCCCATCTTTCCAAGCATTTTGATACCTTGTTCACCTTTTTCTGACTAGTAAAAACGCAATGAGCTTCCGTTCAAGAAACATGTCCGTGCGCGCGAGCTCTTGTAATACATAGCATATATGGGCAAAAACATGCCTATACAAAAATCATTGTAACTCTTCAGAATGGATGGGAACTCCCAATTTTTTTCATATTTAGATAGATTTTGAGTCGGAGATATGATTTCATGTCTCATTTGACCCTCAATTAACTCATGGCGTCATCATAACGGCCTTCCAACTCAAAATTTCAATTAGCATATTATGACGTCAGCATATTTTTGGAAAATTGATTGTATCTCTGTAAATGTTGATCGATTTTCTTCCAAATTTTGATATGTTCTAGCTCAGACAATTTTCTACAAATGTAATAACCACGATTTTTCATTTTGACAAAGGCATCATGGCGTATTTTTGCGATTTAAGGAGGCATGTCATTTTTTAACATTTTGCGTGTATTCTCTATGGGACATGACTTTTTTTCAAAACTGGATTCTACATTCCCGTCTTTCGCGACCAATATCTTCTTCGTTTTAGCTTCGTTTACGCTGAACTTCGAGTATGTTGTAGCTGAGACAATAAGCTATCTCAAATGAGCCCTTGATTATGTCTTTAATTTTAGTTCGACCAGCCCACCTATACTTGTTCTAAACAAGTATTACAATTCTAGTTAGGTGGGCTGTACATCATACAGACCACCTCATAATTTCGTTAGAATTGCCTTTATTTATTTATTAGGTGGGCTGTACATCATACAGACCACCTCATAATTTCGTTAGAATTGCCTTTATTTATTTATTTATTATTATTATTATTATTATTCTTTATTTTTCTTATTTCCAATCACTTTTTTGTGAGCAAGATAACTTGAAAATGGCTCAATCAAGTGCCTTGAAATTTGGCACACATATATATAGGCATATGGACAAAGCAAAATAAGGTTTTGAACCCTGACCTTGACTGATGACGTCATCTAGGCGCCATTTTGTAAAATTTTCTGAATATCTTCTCATGATCATATCTTCATAACGAAAAGTTGTTTCTCATTCATATTTATCATGATCAAGGTCAATATCCGACCGGTCAATTTCAGGTCAAAAAACGCGCGCGCATGCGTACGTGCGCGCGTCAGCGCGCGCGCAAAATTTTAAAATGTTCAAAATCGTCGCAAATTCATTTTGGATACGTTTTAGGCCATTTTAAGCATTTTATGAAAAAACGCGCACACGCGCATGCGCGCGCGTTTTCGCGCGTATTGGCATTTTGCAACATAGAATCGCCGAATTTTCTCTGTTATCATATTTAGCCCATCTTTCCAAGCATTTTGATACCTTGTTCACCTTTTTCTGACTAGTAAAAACGCAATGAGCTTCCGTTCAAGAAACATGTCCGTGCGCGCGAGCTCTTGTAATACATAGCATATATGGGCAAAAACATGCCTATACAAAATTCATTGTAACTCTTCAGAATGGATGGGAACTCCCAAGTTTTTTTTCATATTTGGATAGATTATGAGTCGGAGATATGATTTCATGTCTCATTTGACCCTCAATTAACTCATGGCGTCATCATAATGGCCTCCGAACTCAAAATTTCAATTTGCATATTATGACGTCAGCATATTTTTGGAAAATTTATTGTATCTCTGTAAATGTTGATCGATTTTCTTCCAAATTTTGATATGTTCTATCTGAGACAATTCTCTACAAATGTGATGATCACGATTTTTCATTTTGACAAAGGCATCATGGCGTATTTTTGCGATTTAAGGAGGCATGTCATTTTTTAACATTTTGCGTGTATTCTCTATGGGACATGACTTTTTTTCAAAACTGGATTCTACATTCCCGTCTTTCGCGACCAATATCTTCTTCGTTTTAGCTTCGTTTACGCTGAACTTCGAGTATGTTGTAGCTGAGACAATAAGCTATCTCAAATGAGCCCTTGATTATGTCTTTAATTTTAGTTCGACCAGCCCACCTATACTTGTTCTAAACAAGTATTACAATTCTAGTTATTATTATTATTCTTTATTTTTCTTATTTCCAATCACTTTTTTGTTACCAAGATAACTTGAAAATGGCTCAATCAAGTGCCTTGAAATTTGGCACACATATATATAGGCATATGGACAAAGCAAAATAAGGTTTTGAACCCTGACCTTGACTGATGACGTCATCTAGGCGCCATTTTGTAAAATTTTCTGAATATCTTCTCATGATCATATCTTCATAACGAAAAGTTGTTTCTCATTCATATTTATCATGATCAAGGTCAATATCCGTCCGGTCAATTTCAGGTCAAAAAACGCGCGCGCATGCGTACGTGCGCGCGTCAGCGCGCGCGCAAAATTTTAAAATGTTCAAAATCGTCGCAAATTCATTTTGGATATGTTTTAGGCCATTTTAAGCATTTTACGAAAAAACGCGCACACGCGCATGCGCGCGCGTTTTCGCGCGTACTGGCATTTTGCAACATAGAATCGCCGAATTTTCTCTGTTATCATATTTAGCCCATCTTTCCAAGCATTTTGATACCTTGTTCACCTTTTTCTGACTAGTAAAAACGCAATGAGCTTCCGTTCAAGAAACATGTCCGTGCGCGCGAGCTCTTGTAATACATAGCATATATGGGCAAAAACATGCCTATACAAAATTCATTGTAACTCTTCAGAATGGATGGGAACTCCCAAGTTTTTTTTCATATTTGGATAGATTATGAGTCGGAGATATGATTTCATGTCTCATTTGACCCTCAATTAACTCATGGCGTCATCATAATGGCCTCCGAACTCAAAATTTCAATTTGCATATTATGACGTCAGCATATTTTTGGAAAATTTATTGTATCTCTGTAAATATTGATCGATTTTCTTCCAAATTTTGATATGTTCTATCTGAGACAATTCTCTACAAATGTGATGATCACGATTTTTCATTTTGACAAAGGCATCATGGCGTATTTTTGCGATTTAAGGAGGCATGTCACTTTTTTCACATTTTGCGTGTATTCTCTATGGGACATGACTTTTTTTCAAAACTGGATTCTACATTCCCGTCTTTCGCGACCAATATCTTCTTCGTTTTAGCTTCGTTTACGCTGAACTTCGAGTATGTTGTAGCTGAGACAATAAGCTATCTCAAATAAGCCCTTGATTATGTCTTTAATTTTAGTTCGACCAGCCCACCTATACTTGTTCTAAACAAGTATTACAATTCTAGTTATTATTATTATTATTATTCTTTATTTTTCTTATTTCCAATCACTTTTTTGTGAGCAAGATAACTTGAAAATGGCTCAATCAAGTGCCTTGAAATTTGGCACACATATATATAGGCATATGGACAAAGCAAAATAAGGTTTTGAACCCTGACCTTGACTGATGACGTCATCTAGGCGCCATTTTGTAAAATTTTCTGAATATCTTCTCATGATCATATCTTCATAACGAAAAGTTGTTTCTCATTCATATTTATCATGATCAAGGTCAATATCCGTCCGGTCAATTTCAGGTCAAAAAACGCGCGCGCATGCGTACGTGCGCGCGTCAGCGCGCGCGCAAAATTTTAAAATGTTCAAAATCGTCGCAAATTCATTTTGGATGCGTTTTAGGCCATTTTAAGCATTTTACGAAAAAACGCGCACACGCGCATGCGCGCGCGTTTTCGCGCGTACTGGCATTTTGCAACATAGAATCGCCGAATTTTCTCTGTTATCATATTTAGCCCATCTTTCCAAGCATTTTGATACCTTGTTCACCTTTTTCTGACTAGTAAAAACGCAATGAGCTTCCGTTCAAGAAACATGTCCGTGCGCGCGAGCTCTTGTAATACATAGCATATATGGGCAAAAACATGCCTATACAAAATTCATTGTAACTCTTCAGAATGGATGGGAACTCCCAAGTTTTTTTTCATATTTGGATAGATTATGAGTCGGAGATATGATTTCATGTCTCATTTGACCCTCAATTAACTCATGGTGTCATCATAATGGCCTCCGAACTCAAAATTTCAATTTGCATATTATGACGTCAGCATATTTTTGGAAAATTTATTGTATCTCTGTAAATATTGATCGATTTTCTTCCAAATTTTGATATGTTCTATCTGAGACAATTCTCTACAAATGTGATGATCACGATTTTTCATTTTGACAAAGGCATCATGGCGTATTTTTGCGATTTAAGGAGGCATGTCATTTTTTCACATTTTGCGTGTATTCTCTATGGGACATGACTTTTTTTCAAAACTGGATTCTACATTCCCGTCTTTCGCGATCAATATCTTCTTCGTTTTAGCTTCGTTTACGCTGAACTTCGAGTATGTTGTAGCTGAGACAATAAGCTATCTCAAATGCGCCCTTGATTATGTCTTTAATTTTAGTTCGACCAGCCCACCTATACTTGTTCTAAACAAGTATTACAATTCTAGTTATTATTAGGTGGGCTGTACATCATACAGACCACCTCATAATTTCGTTAGAATTGCCTTTATTTATTTATTATTCTTTATTTTTCTTATTTCCAATCACTTTTTTGTTAGCAAGATAACTTGAAAATGGCTCAATCAAGTGCCTTGAAATTTGGCACACATATATATAGGCATATGGACAAAGCAAAATAAGGTTTTGAACCCTGACCTTGACTGATGACGTCATCTAGGCGCCATTTTGTAAAATTTTCTGAATATCTTCTCATGATCATATCTTCATAACGAAAAGTTGTTTCTCATTCATATGTATCATGATCAAGGTCAATATCCGTCCGGTCAATTTCAGGTCAAAAAACGCGCGCGCATGCGTACGTGCGCGCGTCAGCGCGCGCGCAAAATTTTAAAATGTTCAAAATCGTCGCAAATTCATTTTGGATACGTTTTAGGCCATTTTAAGCATTTTACGAAAAAACGCGCACACGCGCATGCGCGCGCGTTTTCGCGCGTACTGGCATTTTGCAACATAGAATCGCCGAATTTTCTCTGTTATCATATTTAGCCCATCTTTCCAAGCATTTTGATACCTTGTTCACCTTTTTCTGACTAGTAAAAACGCAATGAGCTTCCGTTCAAGAAACATGTCCGTGCGCGCGAGCTCTTGTAATACATAGCATATATGGGCAAAAACATGCCTATACAAAATTCATTGTAACTCTTCAGAATGGATGGGAACTCCCAAGTTTTTTTTCATATTTGGATAGATTATGAGTCGGAGATATGATTTCATGTCTCATTTGACCCTCAATTAACTCATGGCGTCATCATAATGGCCTCCGAACTCAAAATTTCAATTTGCATATTATGACGTCAGCATATTTTTGGAAAATTTATTGTATCTCTGTAAATATTGATCGATTTTCTTCCAAATTTTAATATGTTCTATCTGAGACAATTCTCTACAAATGTGATGATCACGATTTTTCATTTTGACAAAGGCATCATGGCGTATTTTTGCGATTTAAGGAGGTATGTCATTTTTTCACATTTTGCGTGTATTCTCTATGGGACATGACTTTTTTTCAAAACTGGATTCTACATTCCCGTCTTTCGTGAGCAATATCTCCGTCGTTTTAGTTTTGTTTTCGCTGAGCTTCGAGTATGTTGTAGCTGAGACAATAAGCTATCTCAAATGAGCCCTTGATTATGTCTTTAATTTTAGTTCGACCAGCCCACCTATACTTGTTCTAAACAAGTATTACAATTCTAGTTTATTATTATTATTATTCTTTATTTTTCTTATTTCCAATCACTTTTTTGTGAGCAAGATAACTTGAAAATGGCTCAATCAAGTGCCTTGAAATTTGGCACACATATATATAGGCATATGGACAAAGCAAATAAGGTTTTGAACCCTGACCTTGACTGATGACGTCATCTAGGCGCCATTTTGTAAAATTTTCTGAATATCTTCTCATGATCATATCTTCATAACGAAAAGTTGTTTCTCATTCATATTTATCATGATCAAGGTCAATATCCGTCCGGTCAATTTCAGGTCAAAAAACGCGCGCGCATGCGTACGTGCGCGCGTCAGCGCGCGCGCAAAATTTTAAAATGTTCAAAATCGTCGCAAATTCATTTTGGATACGTTTTAGGCCATTTTAAGCATTTTACGAAAAAAACGCGCACACGCGCATGCGCGCGCGTTTTCGCGCGTACTGGCATTTTGCAACATAGAATCGCCGAATTTTCTCTGTTATCATATTTAGCCCATCTTTCCAAGCATTTTGATACCTTGTTCACCTTTTTCTGACTAGTAAAAACGCAATGAGCTTCCGTTCAAGAAACATGTCCGTGCGCGCGAGCTCTTGTAATACATAGCATATATGGGCAAAAACATGCCTATACAAAATTCATTGTAACTCTTCAGAATGGATGGGAACTCCCAAGTTTTTTTTCATATTTGGATAGATTATGAGTCGGAGATATGATTTCATGTCTCATTTGACCCTCAATTAACTCATGGCGTCATCATAATGGCCTCCGAACTCAAAATTTCAATTTGCATATTATGACGTCAGCATATTTTTGGAAAATTTATTGTATCTCTGTAAATATTGATCGATTTTCTTCCAAATTTTGATATGTTCTATCTGAGACAATTCTCTACAAATGTGATGATCACGATTTTTCATTTTGACAAAGGCATCATGGCGTATTTTTGCGATTTAAGGAGGTATGTCATTTTTTAACATTTTGCGTGTATTCTCTATGGGACATGACTTTTTTTCAAAACTGGATTCTACATTCCCGTCTTTCGCGACCAATATCTTCTTCGTTTTAGCTTCGTTTACGCTGAACTTCGAGTATGTTGTAGCTGAGACAATAAGCTATCTCAAATGAGCCCTTGATTATGTCTTTAAGTTTAGTTCGACCAGCCCACCTATACTTGTTCTAAACAAGTATTACAATTCTAGTTATTCTTTATTTTTCTTATTTCCAATCACTTTTTTGTTAGCAAGATAACTTGAAAATGGCTCAATCAAGTGCCTTGAAATTTGGCACACATATATATAGGCATATGGACAAAGCAAAATAAGGTTTTGAACCCTGACCTTGACTGATGACGTCATCTAGGCGCCATTTTGTAAAATATTCTGAATATCTTCTCATGATCATATCTTCATAACGAAAAGTTGTTTCTCATTCATATTTATCATGATCAAGGTCAATATCCGTCCGGTCAATTTCAGGTCAAAAAACGCGCGCGCATGCGTACGTGCGCGCGTCAGCGCGCGCGCAAAATTTTAAAATGTTCAAAATCGTCGCATATTCATTTTGGATACGTTTTAGGCCATTTTAAGCATTTTACGAAAAAACGCGCACACGCGCATGCGCGCGCGTTTTCGCGCGTACTGGCATTTTGCAACATAGAATCGCCAAATTTTCTCTGTTATCATATTTAGCCCATCTTTCCAAGCATTTTGATACCTTGTTCACCTTTTTCTGACTAGTAAAAACGCAATGAGCTTCCGTTCAAGAAACATGTCCGTGCGCGCGAGCTCTTGTAATACATAGCATATATGGGCAAAAACATGCCTATACAAAAATCATTGTAACTCTTCAGAATGGATGGGAACTCCAAGTTTTTTTTCATATTTAGATAGATTATGAGTCGGAGATATGATTTCATGTCTCATTTGACCCTCAATTAACTCATGGCGTCATCATAACGGCCTTCCAACTCAAAATTTCAATTAGCATATTATGACGTCAGCATATTTTTGGAAAATTGATTGTATCTCTGTAAATGTTGATCGATTTTCTTCCAAATTTTGATATGTTCTAGCTCAGACAATTTTCTACAAATGTAATAACCACGATTTTTCATTTTGACAAAGGCATCATGGCGTATTTTTGCGATTTAAGGAGGCATGTCATTTTTTAACATTTTGCGTGTATTCTCTATGGGACATGACTTTTTTTCAAAACTGGATTCTACATTCCCGTCTTTCGCGACCAATATCTTCTTCGTTTTAGCTTCGTTTACGCTGAACTTCGAGTATGTTGTAGCTGAGACAATAAGCTATCTCAAATGAGCCCTTGATTATGTCTTTAATTTTAGTTCGACCAGCCCACCTATACTTGTTCTAAACAAGTATTACAATTCTAGTTATTATTATTCTTTATTTTTCTTATTTCCAATCACTTTTTTGTTACCAAGATAACTTGAAAATGGCTCAATCAAGTGCCTTGAAATTTGGCACACATATATATAGGCATATGGACAAAGCAAAATAAGGTTTTGAACCCTGACCTTGACTGATGACGTCATCTAGGCGCCATTTTGTAAAATTTTCTGAATATCTTCTCATGATCATATCTTCATAACGAAAAGTTGTTTCTCATTCATATTTATCATGATCAAGGTCAATATCCGTCCGGTCAATTTCAGGTCAAAAAACGCGCGCGCATGCGTACGTGCGCGCGTCAGCGCGCGCGCAAAATTTTAAAATGTTCAAAATCGTCGCAAATTCATTTTGGATACGTTTTAGGCCATTTTAAGCATTTTACGAAAAAACGCGCACACGCGCATGCGCGCGCGTTTTCGCGCGTACTGGCATTTTGCAACATAGAATCGCCGAATTTTCTCTGTTATCATATTTAGCCCATCTTTCCAAGCATTTTGATACCTTGTTCACCTTTTTCTGACTAGTAAAAACGCAATGAGCTTCCGTTCAAGAAACATGTCCGTGCGCGCGAGCTCTTGTAATACATAGCATATATGGGCAAAAACATGCCTATACAAAATTCATTGTAACTCTTCAGAATGGATGGGAACTCCCAAGTTTTTTTTCATATTTGGATAGATTATGAGTCGGAGATATGATTTCATGTCTCATTTGACCCTCAATTAACTCATGGCGTCATCATAATGGCCTCCGAACTCAAAATTTCAATTTGCATATTATGACGTCAGCATATTTTTGGAAAATTTATTGTATCTCTGTAAATATTGATCGATTTTCTTCCAAATTTTGATATGTTCTATCTGAGACAATTCTCTACAAATGTGATGATCACGATTTTTCATTTTGACAAAGGCATCATGGCGTATTTTTGCGATTTAAGGAGGTATGTCATTTTTTCACATTTTGCGTGTATTCTCTATGGGACATGACTTTTTTTCAAAACTGGATTCTACATTCCCGTCTTTCGCGACCAATATCTTCTTCGTTTTAGCTTCGTTTACGCTGAACTTCGAGTATGTTGTAGCTGAGACAATAAGCTATCTCAAATGAGCCCTTGATTATGTCTTTAATTTTAGTTCGACCAGCCCACCTATACTTGTTCTAAACAAGTATTACAATTCTAGTTATTCTTTATTTTTCTTATTTCCAATCACTTTTTTGTTAGCAAGATAACTTGAAAATGGCTCAATCAAGTGCCTTGAAATTTGGCACACATATATATAGGCATATGGACAAAGCAAAATAAGGTTTTGAACCCTGACCTTGACTGATGACGTCATCTAGGCGCCATTTTGTAAAATTTTCTGAATATCTTCTCATGATCATATCTTCATAACGAAAAGTTGTTTCTCATTCATATTTATCATGATCAAGGTCAATATCCGTCCGGTCAATTTCAGGTCAAAAAACGCGCGCGCATGCGTACGTGCGCGCGTCAGCGCGCGCGCAAAATTTTAAAATGTTCAAAATCGTCGCAAATTCATTTTGGATACGTTTTAGGCCATTTTAAGCATTTTACGAAAAAAACGCGCACACGCGCATGCGCGCGCGTTTTCGCGCGTACTGGCATTTTGCAACATAGAATCGCCGAATTTTCTCTGTTATCATATTTAGCCCATCTTTCCAAGCATTTTGATACCTTGTTCACCTTTTTCTGACTAGTAAAAACGCAATGAGCTTCCGTTCAAGAAACATGTCCGTGCGCGCGAGCTCTTGTAATACATAGCATATATGGGCAAAAACATGCCTATACAAAATTCTTTGTAACTCTTCAGAATGGATGGGAACTCCCAAGTTTTTTTTCATATTTGGATAGATTATGAGTCGGAGATATGATTTCATGTCTCATTTGACCCTCAATTAACTCATGGCGTCATCATAATGGCCTCCGAACTCAAAATTTCAATTTGCATATTATGACGTCAGCATATTTTTGGAAAATTTATTGTATCTCTGTAAATATTGATCGATTTTCTTCCAAATTTTGATATGTTCTATCTGAGACAATTCTCTACAAATGTCATGATCACGATTTTTCATTTTGACAAAGGCATCATGGCGTATTTTTGCGATTTAAGGAGGTATGTCATTTTTTCACATTTTGCGTGTATTCTCTATGGGACATGACTTTTTTTCAAAACTGGATTCTACATTCCCGTCTTTCGCGACCAATATCTTCTTCGTTTTAGCTTCGTTTACGCTGAACTTCGAGTATGTGGTAGCTGAGACAATAAGCTATCTCAAATGAGCCCTTGATTATGTCTTTAATTTTAGTTCGACCAGCCCACCTATACTTGTTCTAAACAAGTATTACAATTCTAGTTTCAACTTGTGATTGAAGCATATTTTGTATTCTATTGTTTGTGTACGGTATAGAAGTGATTGCAATTAAGGAAAATAATAGTTGAATACCTTAGTTTTCTTGTCCCCTTCTATGCTATCTCGGTGCGTTCCTACAATGAAGATGGGTGGGGAAGTGTCACTAGCGACCCTATCTGGACGAGTGGAATGTGCGACTATCGAAGAGAGCCAGAAGTTGATAAACTGAAGGCGAGTAAGATCGCTTTTGGTTCCCCCTGTCACCTTCTGTTAAAATGAAGAAAACAAATATTCGGTTCAGGCTATATCCAGACACCCAAATTTACATCTGGGTCAAATACACCAACATTTTCTTGAATGAGCTAGAAATCTCCAACAAGCTATAATTATGTTTATTTGCGATGTATAATTTAGTTTTCGTTGTGCCTTCTTTTAGCACTAAATATCTGTATTTACAATATTGTAAAGTGTAAAATAAATGGATAAATATTTCAAACATTAATATTACTCAAAAAGTTATAATAATGATATCAGACAAAGTACCATCCCATTTATGTATACATAGTGCACTATTATTAGTAATACAAATAATACTTTGAATACTTTATACATAGTTGAATAGCTGATAATTATATTTTGTAAGCCAAATTTAAAAAGTTGCGAGATTATTGTCTTATATGAATGAAAATGTCTTTTAATAGCATGCTGCAAAAATTAGGGCTTGAAATCTTTTTTTCGTGGAGTTATAGACCTAAAACTAATAAACCGTCGTCCAATGTTTAATTGTGCATTATACGTGTATTTACCCGGTTGGAAAGTTCGCACACGGATTCCACGGAGTACCACATCGCTATGCGTGACCCCTACATGACCCGCGCTATCTACGTGACCCGCGCACAAATAACAACGGCATAATCGAATACTAAACAAGATAACCCAATCTCGCTTAAACTGACTACATGTAATGATATATTCTTGATTTTTTTAAATCTTTTTCCGTGACGTCCCTTTACAAATGTCGGCCTCACAATACCTTTACACGAATAAGTACAATATTGTTGCAATATTATGCTAAATCTGTTTAACTCCTCTATTGACCGATATTTAGTTTGATGGAGGGACGCATTCGTTTTTCATTTGTAGAATCCAAATTACATGGCTGTTCGATCTGATTTTTTTGGGTAAGTGTTACCAACTGGAAACTGTTAAGACGTTTTGTGAAAGAGGGCCTGTCCCTTTAACAAGAACATGGGATAGTACGAATTGGTCAAACTTAATTTTAGTAACCAATAATACAAATAATTATAAAAAAATAATGCAAAGCATATTAGTAATATCAGACATGCAAAAACTACCCGTGTCCAAGTTTGCAGTGTTCTTGTTTTGTGAATGGTTGCATATGTTGTTTGATTTTCAAAGATAACTTCATCCTAAACATGTCCTATTCAGGGCCCCTGCCTCCAAACAATGGGGCTGCTGATGGAAGGACAGTGTGGGATCCCCTTCAACACTGATAAACATGAAAAACATTGGCAACCAGCTGGTGTTTGTTTTGATTCACCAAAGGATATTCTTGAAATGTTCTTTTGAGAAAAAAAACGGTAAACAAACGCATTCATTTATGATAAACACAACAAAAAGTCCCCCCTAATAAAAAAATCGTAACTTTTAAACAAAAAGGTTTTGAGCAAAATAACTTGGCAGGATTTAATTGTTTCTACACTTATTCACTAACATCTGCGTGAAAATGAAAGTGGTCCTCTTATTTATGCATGAGGGAGTACACAATAAAGACCAAATTGTCACTTTTCAAAAGTCACGTGACTCTTGTGACTTTTGAAAAATGACAATTTTGTCTTTAATGTGCGCTTACTCTTTTGTGCACACAATTCTTTGTTTGGAAGGTCAGATACACATTTATTACATGCATGTTAAAGCGAAGTCCTGGCAGTCTGCTGGTTCCAAGCTTTATTAATGAATGAAGGGGATAGCGTTACTCTACATGGTTGCACTATACCCTTCAGTTTTTCATTACCTCACGAAAAAAATACTTTCTTGAAGCGCCCTCAATATCAAAACTTAATAATTACGTATTACGTAATCCAAAACGAATTTAAATGCGAAAAATACAGTAGGAAGTTTCTGAAACGACTTTTAAAAAGTCCGTTTTTTCCGACAAAATGGGTAAAATATATTTTTGTACAGGTATACTCTCAGGTATTTTTACTGTTTTCCTCCATGGTACACCTTTTCCGAATGCAGTATCCTGAATTATAAACTTACGTTCCGTATAAGCATGACAGATTTAGTTTTGTTTTAATTTCGAATTTGAAACAATAAGTTATAATTACTAACTGCATGAAAATATTTACAGTGTACTTTACATGATATAGTAACAATCGGCTAATGGACATCTGCGATTTATTTAACTGACATGACTATAACAATGCCAGATTCAACACATGTGTGACTGTTTCTGTAAGTAAAGTCTTAAGAAAAAGAAAAAGAACCAACGACCTCAATCAAATAATATGTTGTTCAAAGTTAATTTATTTGTCCATTTTGCAAATTTCGTTTCTGACCGCTCCCATTATCAACGGCACGGCGAATCATACCCCAATTTTGATTTCAAATGAACTGAAAACAATGTATCATTAAAATGGACTTTGTAAAAACCGACAATGAAATTGCACTTAGTATAGATTCTTTTGTTCATGATTATGTTTTAACACTATTCAATCAAACTTGATTTTTCGAACTTTTTTGAGGGGATTCTTACGATCACGGATGAGTCGGTTGTGTGAAGTTTCAATTAAATGTAATTAAAACGTTACAAAATTATCCAACAGCATGCTTACATCCGAAATGCTGTCTTCTATAGTAACCTTCTCATCCAGGTCCTTGCTCAGATCAAAAATGAGAAGGTAAACAGCTCGCCATGATAGAAACACCTGTCACGAAGAGAAAATGCTTTAATCAAATTAATTAAATTTGTAATACTTTTGGATGTGCATGTACATTTATCAAGCAATACATCATATATAAATCATAAAGCATATCTTATGAGATGCTGTATTCTTAAGAAAATACAAATTGTTTGTATTGATCAAATTTTATTTCATATTGAATACATATTTATGTACTTATTACAATGTATAAATTTCTCAAGTTCCCACATTACGCCTCGTGTTAACTGTTTAGCAGCTTAGTTTTAGCATAGTCCTATGTTCGTTTTTCTTTAATGAATACGACCAAAACCTACATCCTTGAGAATCTCACAAAAAGGGGTAACAAATTAACAAAGCTGTCCG
Source organism: Echinarachnius parma (assembly GCA_037951105.1). NCBI lineage: Eukaryota > Metazoa > Echinodermata > Echinoidea > Clypeasteroida > Echinarachniidae > Echinarachnius > Echinarachnius parma. The sequence goes on from JBAMJV010007559.1 coordinate 14,798, forward strand.
AAATACAATGCTGATTAATATAACATGGCGAGGTACCTGATGTGTTACATAGTAAAGCTCCTGCCCAGCAAAGTCCCATATATCCAATGTGATGGGTTCTGGTTTATCCTCTGAAGCTGATGATAATCTCGCCTTCTCTCGCACCAGTTTGGACACATTTTCAAATTGCATTTCTGCATGTTGCTGAGAGATAGTCTCCGAACTTGAAGTGGGATCAAGATCTGCAACAATTGTCATTTTAGGAGCAAAATCTATTTTAAGTAGAGAGCACATACATATTATTGATAATGTAGTTTACACTGAAATACTAAGTTGTAAAGTCGCTTCCTTTTACTAAGGGATATGATAATGGTTGATTCCGGCACGCAGCCTTCCTCTTTCAAAACTGAGTTTTTAAAACTACGTTTGAAACTATCGATAAATGGCATAAATTGCTTGTGAATTATGAAACACAGCCTCAATCAAAAGATATTAACAACATATTATTTGTCTTCCTTCTCAGTATAAATAAAAGCATATATCAAACATAAAGAATGTGTATAGTACGCATGAAAAGTACGTATTGCAAGTATAATTCGAGCCTCATAGTCTCATCAATCATGTCAATATTAGGTACAGTATGGATGCATAGGAAAATAGAGCAAGTCCGTATCGCCTAGGAGAAGTGCACTAGCAACGGAAAAAGAGCGGGATGGATACGTATAGGGAGACCCTATACAGCGTGGCCCCAAAAACAGAACGGGGCACTTCCCAAAAATAAAGTAACAAAATGAACATGTCCATCGGATAGGGGGTCTTTTCCATTGAAAAAGATACCAAGAATCGTCATTTTGGTCGTGTAGTTTTTGTTTAAAGGGACAGTCCCTTTTTTACAAAACGTCTGAACAGTTTCCAGTTGACGGATGAGGATGAATGAAACACACACAAAAAAAATCAGATCGAACAGCCCTATAATTTGGATTCTATGAATGAAAAACGAATGCGTCCCTCCATCAAACTATATATCGGTCAATAAAGGAGTTTAACTGATTTAGCATTTAGACTTATTCTTGTAAAGGTATTGTGAAGCCGACATTTGTAAAGGTATGTCACGGAAAAAATCTCAAAAAATGAAGAATATGTAATTACATGTAGTCAGTTTGAGCGAGGTTTGGTTATTTTGCCTAGTGTGCGGTCATGCTATTCTTATGTGTGCGCGGGTCACGTAGCTAGCGCGGGTCACGTAGGGGTCACGCATAGCGTTGTGGTACTTCCTGGAATCCATGTACGAACTTCCTCACTGGGTGAATATACGTATAATGCACAATTGTTTGTTGGACGACGGTTTATTAGTTTTAGGTCTATAACTCCACGAAAAAAAGAGATTTCAAGCCCTATTTTTTTCAGGCATGCTATTAAAGGGTACCACCACCCAAAAATAATATTCTTATTATAGAAAGGTACCATCTTTAGTATTCCATTCCTTCAACAAGTTCACAAAAATATGTTTTAAGAAAAAAATATATAATTGGAAAACGCATCACCATTCTCAACCATGCGTTCATGCGGTCTGAATTGCGTAGACTATATGCGTGCAGAGCCAGAGCGCACTGTGCAGAGCGAATGAATCATCCGGGAATCTATTGACGTATGCGTGAAAGCATTGGCGCACTCGCAAATGCTTGGCCCGTATGGAACCAGGAAATAGCAGTGGTTCCGTAAGTGGTGGAAATTAATTGCTTTGTTTATGAATTACACAACCCTTTGCAAAATGTTGGGTATCTATTTGATATCACAAAACGGTACCAAAACATATAATAATGTGTTGTCCTTTGCCTGGTGGTCCCCTTTAAATGATATTTTCTTTCATATCAGACAATAACCTCGCAACTTTTGAAATTTGGCTTGCAAAAGAGGGAATGTCCCTTTAAGGGCGATCTGAGTGACATCATGTTAGGGTCCAATTTTGTTCAATTTAACGCGGTCACTGCCCGATAATTTGCACTTACTGCCCGTTATAGCATCGAACGAATGTGCCCATTCTTTCGTTTGACAGCTGAATGCCCACTTAGAATGGCGCGCGTACTGCTTTGCTATAACGGACCGTAAGTGTTAATTATAGGGCACTGACTTGGTAAAAATTGAAAAAAATGGGAACCTAACATGGTGTCACTCAGAGCGCCATAAAACAAAAACTACACGACCAAAATGACAATTCTTGGTATCGTTTTCAATGGAAAAGACCCTCTATCCGATGAACATAATAATGTTGTTACTTTATTTTGGGAAGTGCCCCGTTCCGGTTTTTTGGGGCCACACTGTATAATCTAGAAGCCAAAATGTTGGATTGCTACCTGCTTCTACGCCAATGAAACACGCATGTAGTTTGCTTTGAGCTGCCACAGCGACTTGAGTGTGTTTTTACAACACACTCATTTGAGCGTCAAACCTCTGCGCTCATTTTGAACAAGCACGAATGTTTGGCGATCAAGGTAGCTCATGGTGAACCCTTCCCGTTATTGACAGCTGCCACTGCGTTGCCAACTCGATCTCAGAGACCATAGCACGCTTTGGCTCGCGCTTTGGGCGCCGCGTAATTGTAGGTAGGCGTTCCATCGATAAAATTGAAGAACAGTGAACGCCACTTCCACTGCGACATCATTAAAGGGAAAGTTCAGACAATTTAAAGCTTGTAATGATTGAAAGACAGATATTCTAGGTCAATAAACACAATTTTGTATACAAAAAGTATGAGTTGTGGGTTCTTATAATTGGTTTTGAAATTCTAATGAGACAAATTTGCGAGTGAGCTTGTTCTCTCCCACAATGGACCAATTTGTGACGTGCGAGACTCACTATGCGCCTATCTATGTTTTTACACTGCAGCGAATGTGTTCTTTTGATCGGACCAATACAATGCTTGATCATGAATAGTTTATTCTACGCTGCGCCACTGACCGTGCATTTGAGCATTTCTGCATTGTTGAACCGTTTGAAAATACTTGCCTGCCTGACGTTTGGCCTTTATCGGAATTTGAATAGACACAGAGTTTTATAAACGTGGTTATTGACAATTTCTGGCTCTGCATGCCCGGCTAGTATGAATGACACATAATAGTGATCACAATGCAGTGGCACCGAATTTAAGCCTACTCAAGAAATTGAGCAAAGTGAGGCTGCTACGCAAGGGTCTGTGTGTCTGATTGTGTGCGGTAAATGTAATCATTTTTTGTTATCAGAGTTAATGACATTATAAACATTTCTTAGAAATCGACCAAAGTGAGTTAAATCCTGAAAATATTTAAGTACATTCCTAGATTTATTTAAAATACATTAGTTTTTTTTTAAAGTGTCATGGAATATCATGGGGTAAATAAAATGCAACGAATCATGTCAAAGAGAGAATGATCTGCTTTCGTTACCGTTACTTGTTCAAATTATAACATCGGTCTATATAATATTTGCAATCAACAATGAAATAAAAACAACTAAATGACACAAGAGGATATCATAAAACGCCATGCTGGTGCCTACAACCATATATTATATGAAATCAATTTGCAATCACCGTCGATTGAAACTGTATTCAGTGATACTTTTTACTGGGTGCAAACAACAACAAACCTCAGTACACTTTTGATTGTGAATAAATAAAAAAAAGTAATGCATGGATGCTAGCCCTTTTGAAGCGGAAGATAACTGAAAGGTGTTTATTTTTGTTGGGTGTAGTCTTTGTTCCATAACCAATTCACATTTTTCACACAATTAACCAATATATCGAAAAGTAGATACATTTTGTCAAAATAAACCCTTTGCACAAAATTGAGAAGCTGTGCGCAAGTCAATGGGTGTGTAACTGGTAACACACGATGGTTATTGCCCGCACGGCCATCGGGTTGAGCATGATCTATTGAAATACAGTGCGAGCAACTATTCATGAGTTGACGGACAATGCATAACCCTGCATATCTGAGTAAGCCTCTGTAAATCCAGGTGAACAGTTCGATAAAAAAAAATACAATTGCTATTGGGAGTGTGGTACACCTTTGAGTAATTGTCTTTGGAATTCTGACATAATTCCAAATCATCCACATGAATGCGTTTTAAAAACTATTATTGTACGTCATATATGTTCGTCTCCATTTCCACTATTCATTAAAGTTTTCTTTAGGACATAGGCCTACCGATTGAAAAACTTTAAAAAACTTACCGGATAGGGCGTGTTCTTGTTTCGTAGTAACGTTAGAACCAGTTTGTTTACTGTCTGAGTAAAGATAAAATATACATTGCAGGACATATTGGAAATGTGTTGTCTTTTATGAAAACAAGTTGACAGGAAATGCACATATCGGAATTGATGTGAAGGTGCACATATAGAAGCACAAAATAATATCAGTCAATTACATTTTTTGTTCTATACGAAGCTTATACTGTTAGTCAGAATAACGAATGCTTTACGTTTAAAACAATAATAATAATGTAAAACATAAACGCGGGTACGCAAAAAGAACAACAAAGAATACATATCAGATAAAACAAAATTATTTCTAGAGAGATCTCATAATATACTTTAATCGAAGGAGAAAAATATGCCTACACTTTAAAAATTACCTGATGATCCAGCGATCGATGTTAAAGTGCCACGTATGTTATCTTGGAGCTTGCGTGTAGACCCTTTCATATGCAAAGAAAATAAACTACCTATACATAATATGGACGAGTAACATGATAAGTGAGGATGTATACATTACTATTCGTAGTGGGAAAAAAACATGTAGAAAGCAAGTTAGAATGTTTAACAGATGCAATGGTATTGTATTCTTAAAAGATGAACAATATCCATATCAGAAGAGGAACGCATGACGCCTAATCATTAAACACATAGGTCCGAATTAGCATCAGTGGCTCAACTTTAGGCCAGCTTTACCGTTGAACCAGGCACAAACTTAGGACATATAACAGGTGTAATTGGCACGAGTTTAGTCCCTCGCTCAAGTTAATCCCTTTTTAGCTATTGCGCATGCTCATTGACATATTGGATTGATAACTGCGCATGATCGGTTCGAGCTACGTCACTCCTTGTCACTTGTCATTTATCAATGGTTTGATTATTGCGTTGAAGACAAAACAATACAAAATACAACCCATATACGTATACAATACACAGCATAATGGCTGTAGCCCGTAAATGACGTAACAATTGGTGGTGATTCGAACGATATACCCAATTTCAAACAAAGTTCAAACTGTCACTGCTTGTTTGTTGCTGTAACGGATTTTTGCTCACGATTCCCCATATTCACATTTGAACTCCCTCACTATATTGATGGCAAATCTCTATAGCATAATTTCACTTTAATGAACAGCAGAACAATATGTATAAATGCATATATAAACTATAAGTGTACAAACCAGCGTCTTGTGTGGGTTGTTGTACAACACTATGTCCGTTGGATTTCTGCTCATCAGCCTGTTTGAAAGTGTAACATGAATAAATCATAACATTATAATATTTGATCATTGTAAACTATACACATGATAACATTCTTAAACTTACATGTTGTCTTGTGCTGAAAAAAAAGATAACTTTTTTTTTATAAATGCAATCGGTTTAACAAAAAGCCCAGTAACAGCCCATTTATAATATACACACGTCGTAGGATTCAATTTAGGTAAATGTGTCATGAATCACTCCGAACAATAATACTGTCAAAATCCTTATCAAGGGCTATACATTTCATACATATGGCACAGCAAGTACAATAATAAAGGCGGATACAAATAAAGGTCCCGGGGGGATCACTCCCAATATGACTGGCTACGCACCCGCGTCCAAAAAAGGCGTCGAAAGGGTATAATGTTTAGCTATACGGCATCGTCGACGTTTTCCTTAAAAAGGGGTGTTTTTTCATGGACTGATCGCACTAAAACCTAAAAAAAGGTACTTTTCAGTTTCACAGGTTTCAACGTTTTTCTACTAAAAGGTTGCCTTTTCAGCTACCGTAGTTCAGTACTAGGTTTTCGACGATTTTTATTTCTGCGGAGTGGCTGTAATATACGTTTGCATGTGGATACGCCATAAGGGTCCATTTTAACGATGCGCCATTTTTGCCAATAGGGTCCATTTTAAAAAAGCTGCGATACGCCATTTTTGCCTATTAGCATGATTAGGGTCCATTTTCAAAAGGTGCGATACGTCATTTTTGCCCATTAGGGTCCATTTAAAAAAAAGTGCGATACGCCATTTTTGCCCATTAGGGTCCATTTAAAAATAAGGTGCGATACGCAATTTTTGCCCATTAGGGTCCATTTCAGGGGTTGATGGACACGGGTGGGTAGCACTTGTGTATGAGAGTGACCCCCCCCCCCCCCCCCCCCCCGGGCTATATGTTTTCCCATCAACTTTCAAACTATCGTCAATCAAATTCAAACAATGCTTACTTCAATTTCGTCCCGAGAAGTTAGGAAACTGTCTTGCTACATTCGATTTAGTCATTTACCATTCCAATTGATCAATGGTCATTCTAATTCAAAATTGGCTTATTCTAATTCGTCATTTTGCAATGGAATTCGTCCTGATTGGTTATAAGACGCACAATGTGAAGTTCGAATTCGTCATTGGTCATCCGATTTCAAGACTTAAGCCCTCCGCACACAGAGCCGACACGACCCGATCCGATTAGTTTTCAGTCGGTTCAGCTTAGTATACGTTGCCTCGAACTCCTGTTTTGCCTGTCAAGAGCCAGTCGGAGATTCTTCGAGGCTAGGCGAAATCGACTCTAGCCCGATTGAAAACCAGTCGGATCGGCTCTGTGTGCGGAGGGCTTTAGTCGTTCAAATTCGTCATGTATAGTCTGGTTGTTATGGTTTATATGTATTTTCCTATTCAAGCTCATACAGTTCATTTCAAAAGCAATTACAATAATAATTGTTTCTAAAACGATAAACTGATCACAAAACAATTCATTTCGATATTGCAAATCACAAAACCATAATTGACCAAAAGTCTGATTTATTGATCCATGCAATAGATCTGTATTGGGAGACACATTACCATGTCACATTAATGATATATGAAATGCAAACAGTGTTCAATAGACGATAGACTAACATTCTATGAATTTTCTGGGACACAAAACAAAGTTAGACACTTGGTTCAAATAAACAAAGGATAATAATGAAGGGATGATACAACGAAGTATCAAATACAGCTTTCGATATTGTTTGACGAATTTGAATGGTAAATAACGAAATTAAATGCCCATTGACGAAAATGATCATCACATTGTACACCGGCAGGAGTGATCGGACGAAATTGAATGAGCTTTGACTAAAACGATCGGGTCATTGACGAAGTTGGTTGCGAAAGAACGACATTGTGTGATGAATGACGAAATCGAACATTACATACGATCGGCGAAAGACTCTCCGGACGAAACTGAAGTTAACAATTATTGAAATTGAATGACGATTGTTTGAAAATAGATGGGATAACCTGTACTATATAACTCGGTTCGGGAATTAAATGTATAACTCAAATCAAGTCAATGTACGTACAGCATGCTAATTATCTCCTTAATCACAATGACCATCATTATCATCATTATCATTATCAGCAACAGTAGTAGTAGCATCAACATTTTAGTCATCGACACAATTTAGAAACAGATACTTACCGATATGAGATTCTTTATTGTCTCATCGGCAATCGCATCTTCTACTTCATCTAAAATATACAAATAATATGATTCATTTTATTTTGTCTAACCTCAAACGCAATTTTAAACGATGTATAATGATATATTGAATTGAAATTGAATATGAAAAGGTTTTATTGCAAATGATATAAATCACAGCCAAACGGCTGAATAACAAGTATGTTACAAATAAAGATAATACATACTTAAATGACATAACATAACGAGAAACTCTGTTCGTTGACAATTGCTACATTTCAGTAACGATAAACAATTTACATCAAAATAAAAAGTTAAAATAAATTACCAAGATAAAATGCATTGTTTTTTTAGATTACCCTATATACTTCATGTGCTTGCTACAAATTAAATGTACATATAATAAGAAAAATAACCACGATGAGAATACATTTATAAAGTCATCAATATTTATATGTCAGTGTTTGCCAAATTGTTATCATTGAAATATTGCATACACCGATCATACACATAATTTATCTAAGTAAATATATCTGTTTATCACCTGACTTAGTAAATACAGTACATGAGCTGCCATGTAATATTTTTTGATATTGCATGGCACTGTTACATGGCAATCAGATTATAAAACAGTTGTTAACTTTGCTGTCGGGAAAATCAAGGAATGTTCCCCTCGGGAATTTAAAATGCTATTTCGTGAAGAAAATAAGTCCCTCGACTACGTCTCGGGACTTATTTACTCTTCCCTCAATAGCATTTAAAATCCCTCGGGAGTGGAACATTCCGTGCTTTTCCCTCCACCACCAGTTTACAACTGTATAATATACCACATAATGACATCATTGAAGGGATAATGTACCAATCTATTACGATTTGGAACTTTAAATAGTAACACATAATGCACTCGATTTATATAGCCGCCTAAAATGTTTGGTAATCATCTTTAAGCGCTGTACAATTATTACCCCGATCATAGGATATTACAATGCAACCCAGCACACATTGTGTGCACCATCTCTACTCTCTGTGTGTCCAGATCAGTACCATACTATCGTTAGTACCCGTTACTATCTATACAATATATTTAACTATATCCACTTTATAATATAAAACAGAAAAGTACATCACATATATCGTGGATTGTGGATTGTGGATGTGGTGTGGCAACATCGGTAGAGCGCGCGCTTTCCAATCGTGAGATCCCGGGTTCGAACCCTGCCCACCGCGTTTGTCCTTCGGCAAGACAATTCATCCACTATTGCTGCTCTCTACCCAGGTGTATAAATGGGGACCGGTAGGAGGTGAAAGCCTTTATGTGAACGATCTTCTTGAGCCCACTGAGCGCTTGGAATTAATACTCCCAGGGAGTGGAGATGGTGCACACAATGTGTGCTGGTTCGCATTGTATCCTATGACCGGGGTAATAATAAAATTGTAAAGCGCTTAGAGATGATTATCAATCGTGATAAGCGCTATATAAAAATTGGATATTATTATTATATCATATTGACCAATAATACGTCAAATAATCAATTCAAACGCATAAATGTGAATAACTATGAATGCCTATTTCAGAAGTACAAATATTTGTATAAGTTGTTTACTTTCATATAAGGTGGTGGATAGATGATTTGCGTACCGCTCAGTATGTGGATCATGTCTGTTTCCCATTATTCATCTTGTAATTTATAGAATTCTATATTCATTGCCCAATCACTTTGTTTATTTCATATTAAAGGGGACCACCAGACGAAGAATAACACATAATTATATGTTTTGGTACCGTTTTGTGATATCAAATAGATACCCAACATTTCGCAAAGGGTTGTGTAAATTCATAAACACAGCAATCAATTACCACCACTTACGGGACCACTATTTTTTCCCGGTTCCGTACGGGCCAAACATTTGCGAGTGGGCCAATGCTATTCACGCGTACGTTTTGAGACAATAGAATCTCGGACAATTCGTTCGCATTAGAGAAAGTAGTCTCGTATACACGCAGAACCGTGAACGCGTGCTTTAGAATTATGCGTTTTCCAATTATATTTGTTTTTCTTCCTGGAAACATATTTGTGTGAACTTGTTAATGGAATGGACTTCTAAAGATGATACCTTTCATTTATAAGAATATGTGACCTTACACCACAAAACGACCAATAAGTCGGGAAAACTGATTTTGCTGATTTTCATTAAACATTAAAATAGAAGCCATTACCTTTAGAATGGTATATAATTTGTCATATTTGGACTAAGCAAACTCTTTTAAAATGAATGCCAAAGTTATGGAATATGGCTGAAGCATTTTCAAAATAAGGGAGAAACGGGCTGCTTAAAAGATCAGTGTATATTCAAGCGCTGTAATAAGATCACATTTATTAAATGAAAAATCAATATTTAAACATGATTTTCGACGCTCAAAATTTTCAAGAAGGTAGATTAAGATATGCCTTTTCAGGAAATACCAAAATCCTAAATTTCATCTTTTGAACAAAATTGGACTATTTTAGCTAATAAAAGAGAAACCACCACAGCGACATAACGGTCGTTTTGTGGTGTAAGGTCACATATAATGTTTGGGTGATGGTACCCTTTAAAGTTTCATTACCTCTGATACTCTTCTCATCCTCTACTTGAAGAGAAAATGTCCCATGACTTGTCTGTCCAACGTCGATGGTGATGTCTCCAGTGTGGGACATTTCAATTCCATCCGTCGATGCTTCATTTCTGTCAAATCTATTGGGCAGAGAGGTTTTCCGTTTACCTACTGTAATCTGCATAATTTGTTATTGGTATATAGGGGGACATACATACAAAGTCGCTTACATCTCTTGGAGCTTGAATGTTTGATGAATATAGTTTTGTTCCACATATTTGTATTCAACTACAGGAAGTTTATATTGCTCTTGACATATGAATCTAAATAGCAACTTGAAGTAAACTAATTTAAAGTTAGTATTCCCTATATATACATGTAGATAACGTCAGTAACTACGAAAGTCGTACAGGGCGGATAAATCAAAATGTGTGTGTATGCTATTAGTTCACTATTTAAATCGACATAATTATAGATATACGAATCATCCGCCGTGCGGAACATTTTTATGATTTTTTCTTCAAGATGGACGGTTCACGAATGGAGGTGAGTGTCCATTCACTTTGTACAGCGGTGCTACGTACAATGAATGGTAACGATGATCATAAGTTATTCTTAAACTAAATAAAATAATTATAAATCTTGATATTGATTTGTATGTATGAAGTAATAAAGATACAAATTATGATCATCCCGCAGGCCCTTTTAAAGAATGAAAGTCTAGTTATTTAAATTGTACTGTACATATATTTACTTGCCATACATCCACATAACAAATAAGTAATTAAGTAAATACATCAATAAAGGGGTTTCATTTCAAGGGTGCATACTTATAATATACAAATATAATAAGCTGTGTACAACAAGTACGTACTTCTGCCCGGTTATCGACTTTTTAAGGCTTGTCTTGCCTACCCTCTCCTGCCCAACAATCATCAGACGAGTGCGGAAAACACTTTTCTTCCCTTCTCGAATCGCCTTGATGTACGCCTCTTTTGCTTTCGACCCTCTGGAGAGAATTTCTAGAGGGGCAAGGTCCAGATCTGTTGATAATATAATATGATCAACACAAATACACTGGTTTACGTTAAACAAAGTAGCAATCATCAAGAAATAGAGGTATTATCACCAAATATAGTGTTTTCACACAATTTGGCACATATACATAATATCAAGGAGACTATAATCTGATAAAAAAATTACCTGATGCATTCAATCGAAAACATGTCTACGTCACTTTGATAGCTACTTAAATGTTGCATTTAACTAAAAATTTGTCATTATCAGTATCAATAATACTTAAATTAACTCATTAACGAGCCGAGCCCTAACTGTTACAGGCCTGTTTTCATTAAAAAGCAGCTGTTATTACAGTAGGGCGCCCTCCAGACTCCTGAAGTTTAAACCAATTTTGTATTAGATTTGTGAATGTGATGTTTGGTAAAAACAATCATTCAATAGAGATCAAAAACCTTTTAAAACCATTTTGGTATATTTTCAGAAATCTTAACCGATTTTGATCAAACAAAGTAGATTCTGCCAGTACAATTGTGTGTGCTTTTCATATCTTACACTTAGTTTTTCATTGGCTCAAAACATACATTTCTTAAAGCGCCCTCTAAACCAAAACTGAACTACCACTTTAAACGTTATACAGGGTGGTCCAAATACAACAAAACGGCATACTCCACAAGTAATAGGGACAGGGAGACATTTTTGCTTGTCATAGTTTTGAACAGGGAATATATTGATTTACAGCAATCCATACAATATGTGGTTTAGGTAATATAGGGAATCCATAACGTATTGTTGAATTATATGCTAAGCGAGATAATACTAAATTACTTTCCAAACTTATTTTGAAATAGGTCAATTTTGAACCGTGCCATGGGGTCACAAATCCCAATATAGAACACAAAGTAACCAACCAGAATTGCTGAACATTGTGTTAATTACCCTGTTTTTATAAAAACCCTGTTTTCTTATGATTATTTAATGATAAAAGAAGGGAATTAATAGACAAGTTTTGGAGAACTAACATGACGACTCGAGTCCATGTAACGCTTTCCTTATCAGTCAATAGAACAACAAATTAAATACTTAACAATGATAAGCTTTAGAGACAGTAAATACTAATTCAATAAATGTAGCTTAGAATCACTGCATTCTGCATTTACAGTTTTTACAATCGTGGGGACCTATTACAAACAATGTCATAACAAACAAATAATACATGTTCGGCATACTTCATCCAAGGTTACATTTTTCGGAAATTATTAGTTCCGTTTTATCGAGATTTCTCTCTTGTAGGGTTATAGTCACTTTAACGTTGATCTTTTCAGAATTCATCCCAAGTTGGAGAAATATTTGTTCATGTTGATATGTGGGGTAAAACAACGATTGCTGATCCATTAAATGTATTACAGCTTATGATAGAGTATTTCATGACACTTGATTCGAGCTCACATCGACATGCGTACAGTTTTGTTCTAAGTAGACAGTCGACAATATACGTCATCGGTCTCATTCAAGTTGTTTAACATGTAACATATCTAAACACGTTTCATAGTTACACAAAACAAGCCAATGGTGAAAAAATCCTCCATGATAAACCAAATAACACATAGTCAATACAATAATATGAAACACAGTTTGAACATTGTGCGTTTTTACTGCTCACGTGAACAGAATTGGGATCGGTGACCCGAACATAAGTCTTCATACAATATAATACAACTGATCGAGAAAACGATTGTACAATACCTACTTTTCCTGGTGACAAAACTCTGTGGAGCTTTTCCTAGATACACTTACCCAATAGTAAATGTTTATCTGCGATCCCAAGGAGATCAGATTGTGCTAGCGCCTCTCCCAGGATGCGACGCTGGTCCTTCATTGATGTTCTGTTCCTCCAGTCAAACAGCATAGAAAGTGTTCCCGTTATCGTCACTTCGCCACCAGTACGGTTTGATTCTCTATATTGTCTGATCTGGAAAAACTCGAACGCAAGATGTATCCCCAACTCTATAAGCTGACTAAGGTTTCCGATGTCTCTCGCAATACTCCCCAATTCCTCATCGGAGATTCCCTCCGCTCCAGTCATCAAAGGCCTGTACAGACGGATACAAGCAAAAGGGAGATGTATAGCAACTTCAAACGATTAACAAAAAAATTGTGTTGTGTAGCGCCCTCTCTACCAAAACCGAACTACCCTTTTAAAGACAAAATATCATTCATGTACTGAAATATGAGAATGAAGACAACCGACCCACAATATACCACCACCCCCCCCCCCCCCCCCCCCCCTGTGTCTACTCCCTCACGCATCTTTTAGTTAATCCATACTGCGTTTATGTACTCACCTGGGTGATGGTCCTTCGGCTTCTGTTATTACGCGATCTGTGGAATGACACAACAAGAATATGCTGTAAATGGGTAGTTCAGTTGGTTACAGTCCGTTATTCCAAAGGTTCGTTATTCCGAAAGTTCAGTTATTCCGAAGGTTCGTTATTCCGAAGGTTCGTTATTCCGAAGGTTCGTTATTCCGAGGGTTTGTTATTCCGAAGGTTCGCTATTCCTAAAACGAAATCGGGTTCGTTATTCCGAAGGTTCGTTTATCCGAAAAACAAATCGGGTTCGTTATTCCGAAGGTTCGTTATTCCGAAGGTTCGTTATTCCGAAAATAAAATTGGGTTTGTTATAATACTATAATTTGTGTTTTGTTTATTTAATTTACAGCCTGCATTAAAGGGATAGTTGAGTTTTGGTAGAGAGGGCGGTAGACTACTTTTTGTTGTTGTGAGGTAATGAAAAACTGAGTGTAAAATTTGAAAGAGCATAATATTTAAATAATAAAATCATCTTTGTTTGATCAAAATCGGTTCAGAGACAGCTGAAATATCCATAAATATAACAATTTGTAATAAACCTGGGGCCCAGGTTTATTAGAGAATTTTGAACCAGCCGTTAAAAATTCAAAAAAATGCTTCCTCTTTTCAAAAAGTTACAAAATAGGTATTTAAATAGTTTTTGGTTATTTCTCTATCTAATCACTATTTCAACAAAGCATCAAATGCACAATATTTTATTCAAAATGGTTGAAACCGATGAGTGTTTAGAGAGCGCCCTCTTACGTTTTAACGGCTCTTTTTGAATGGTAACATGATCTTTACTACGTCATTTGTAATTTTGTGTTCCTTTCTAGTTATAACTATTAGTTTGTAATGTAAAGATGCAGGTTTTGGTTACTAAAATTCAGTTTCACCAAAACTGTACTCTCCTTACCAGAAATCAACTATCCCTTTAAGCATACCCCTTCCCCTTTTCCTCCCTTGGCCAGACCAATCAAACATTTAAGTTTATGTTATCTCTTTATATGAAATTATAGCATTATAACAAACCCAATTTCATTTTCGGATTGACGAACCCGATTTCATTTTAGGAATAGCGAACCTTCGGAATAACGAACCCTCGGAATAACGGACCTTCGGAACAACGAAGCTTCGGAATAACGAACCTTCGGAATAACGAACCCGATTTTATTTTCGGAGTAACGAACCTTCGGAATAACGAACCTGATTTCATTTTAGGAATAGCGGACCTTCGGAATAACGAACCCTCGGAATAACGAACCTTCGGAATAACGAACCTTCGGAATAACGAACCTTCGGAATAACGAAGCGCACCCGTTCAGTTTTGGTAGAGAGTGCGCTGCACAAGACAATTTTGTGTTAGGTAATGAAAAATTGATTGTCGAATTTGAAAGAACATGCACTTTTTATGGCGGAATAAACTTTATTTGGTCAAAATCGGTTCAGAAATGGCTGAAATATCAACACATATATCCGATCGTAATACATTTGGGCCCCAAATTTATTCGATGATTTTTTATAAAAATTTTAAAAATGCTTACACTTTTTCAAAAACTGTCAAAAGCGGGTTTTAAATAGTTGTTGATGATCTCTCTATTTAACCACTATTTCAACCAAACATCACATGCGTAATTTTGTATGAAAAATGGTTGAAACAAATGCCTGTTTAGAGAGCGCCCTCTTGTGTTTTAATGGATCTTTTTGAACGATAACAGGCTTTTTACTTAGTCATTTGTAATTTTGTATACCTTTCGAGCATGGTGGAGTTATACCTATTAGTTTGTAATGTTACTGTGCACAGTGTACACCCCTGCCTGCACCAAAATGGTTAAATGTAGCGCTTTTATTTTAAGTACCACCTTTTACCTGTGTGTATATATAGCCCTATCCTCCTAGTCCTAATCCTAATAACCTACGCCATATCCTATACACACTTAAAACTAGGCGTGCACTTGGCGTGTACGATCCTCCCCCTCAACCCCTTCCGTGCCTGCGTACTCCTGTAAAGGTGCATGTCCCGCATACGTCAACATTTTCTCTTCTGGGCGTGCACAATGTATGGGGTGGAAATGTGCACCCTAGTCGTAGTCGGAGCAGATATGTTTATATTTTTCGTATCTTCCTCCTAATTTTGAACAAATTACAATGATAATAGGCACATTATTAAATGCTAAGATGAATTTGAATGTTGGGTGTTGATATATTTTTGAAATAAATTATATATGTTGTATTTCGTATAATGCCAGATTGATTATTCCCATATTGTTTCCTTGAACAAAGATTAGACTGATGTTATCAGATCAGATTTAATTTTTTTATTAAATTCCGAAATCAAGGCTCATCAAAGGGCACTGATAGACTATGTAATTAGAACAAATACATTTCGATTGATTGACTAAAACTAACTTTGTATGAAGATAAATTAATTATGCACATGCACCTTGAAAGCCCAATCTGTTTACTTACCTCCTGTACACACTAAAAAATAGGAGTGCAATTGTGCACCCCTAAGGGTGCACGATCTTGTCTCATATTTTGCACGCCTTAAGGTGCACATGTGCACCCCTTAACAGGGGTGTACATGAGCACCCTTGAAAATGTGCATATGAACACCCCAAGAGTGCCCATGAATTATGTCAACAAAAAAAAGAGGCATAAGAGAGAATTCGAACCCATTTTATTTAGTTATTATTTGGAATTAAATATTTTGTTATATTATACGTTGGTATTTCGGTTATGAGAAAAAGAAGAAAAAATATGGCATTGACCTGCCTTGCCCGCGTGCATCGGAGGGGCCTAGGCTTATGGCTGAGAAGTCTGCTCGACATACGGAGCCGGACTGGCCAGAATTTTGATGCCTTGAAAACGGGCAAGGAATTGGATTGATTCACTATATTTTATTTCTCAATACATTTTGTTAGTTATTTTATGTATAGAAACAAGTTTAACAATACACATGATATATATTTTAGGAGTAATTAATTTTTAAGTTAAATTAAATAAGTTGAAAGAAGAAAGAAAGAAAGTAAGAAAGAAAGAAAAAAAAAGATTGGCGTAAATATTCAAGATGAATGAAGAACGCCAATAAACCTAAAACAACAACAACAACAACACAACAATGACATTGCTGAGCGGGTTTTATAGTTCTTCAGTGTATGTGACGACGTACGTGGCATGCATATCCCATGTGTACGTGCTTTGAATTCCACGGTGTATACAGTTGACAGCATCGCGCATCGAGTATACCGTGCACGTGTGCACGCTTCCTTTAGTTGGACGCCGGTTTGTGTTCACGCTGGAAATCGCGGACTCCTGAGAGCAATATTTCAATTTCTACGTTCACTAGGTCATATAAAGGGAATGGAAAATGAATATGCATTATATGGAAAAATAATAACCTTATCCGTCTGTAGAGTGTGATTTTTTTTTTTTTCATCGTCGACAGATTTTTAGATATTTAGCAAATTAGGGCCCGCTTTGGCGTTTTTGTTGTTTTTCTAAAAAGGAGTATGCCGTTGGGAAAATCTGTTATCGGTATCGGCCTTTGGGAAATGTTTACTCCAGGGGTGGACATGTGCACCTTTTAGGAACCAAATCTGCTCCTTAATGGGTGCAAGTTTGCACCTCGAAGGGTCGAAATGTTTACTCCAGGGGTGGACATGGGCACCTTTTAGGAACCAAATCTGCTCCTTAATGGGTGCAAGTTTGCACCTCGAAGGGTGGAAATGTTTACTCCAGGGGTGGACATGTGCACCTTTTAGGAACCAAATCTGCTCCTTAATGGGTGCAAGTTTGCACCTCGAAGGGTGGAAATGTGCACTCCAGGGGTGGACATGTGCACCTTTTAGGAACCAAATCTGCTCATTAGTGGGTGCAAGTTTGCACCTCGAAGGGTGGAAATGTTTACTCCAGAGGTGGACATGTGCACCTTTATGGATGCAAGTTTGTACCTCGAAGGGTGAAAATGTTTACTCCAGGGGTGGACATGTGCACAATTTCAAGGGTGCTCATGTACACCCCTGTTAAGGGGTGCACATGTGCACTTTAGGCGTGCAAAATATGAGACAAGATCGTGCACCCTATGAGGTAAACATGGGCACTCTTGGGGTGTTCATATGCACCTTTTTCAGGGGTGCTCATGTACACCCCTGTTAAGGGGTGCACATGTGCACCTTTAGGCGTGTAAAATATGGGACAAGATCGTGCACCCCTAGGGGTGCACAATTGCACTCCTATTGTTTAGTGTGTACATACTTTGCCCTTAGCCTATACCTATCGTTCCTACCAATCGTACCTTGTTCACGATTAGCTTATAACTAGTCTATAACCCGATGTATGCTTTGTAGTGGTTAGTAATTTAACGCATACTTTAAACAATACTGCATCATTAATTTCCTCCCGAAGATGGTTTACAAGAGTCCACTGATAATTAATTATACTTATTTGAATTAAAAATGCATTTTGATAATTATTTTACAAAATCACGGGATTATGAACAGATTTAATTTGCAATTTGCAAAAGCACAAACTAGGTCATGAATATTCATGTACCTGTTACAAATAACTGCAAATTGTGTGGTTTACCGGTATATTCGTATTCAATGTCTACAAGAAACTAGGTTTTTAACAGGTTTGCCTGCTTTTTTTTTTACAGACTGGCGTAGTAAAAGAAGCAGCATGCGATGTCAGGATTGTTACTGTTTATTAACAGAAATTGTTGTTTTTTGATAGGAACATTGTCGCCAGTAAAAAAAACAAAAAAACATGCATACAATTTTTTGGAGAAAAAAAAAGGGAAAGTTGTAGGTAGTATACGAAAAACAGTTAATTAACCGTTATGATTGTAGATAATATTATTTGTAAATTAAACATTATTTCCACAATCTGACAACATTTCTGTTGTTTTACATGATAAATTCTGTAACATTGATAAACACGGTGAAAAGTTGCAATTCAACGGGGAAAAAACCATAGACATGTAATTGTACAGTTAACTTTGACAGTGTAGCTGATGGGCCAAAATGTATGTGGGACGTTATAATTATAACAGTTACATGATCTTATCATTGCAGCCATTTTAACAAAACACATGCAGATACTGTAAATTAAATTCGTATATTCATGCTAACACAAAATGCGCCGTTTTGCACTGCAAATGTCTAAAACTTAGTGCAAGACGAACAGCCCCTTCGTTGAATAATCAACTGCAAGTATGCAATTCTACGGGTTTTGAAAGGGTTTACACCTTGCAGTTTCTATAGCAAGTTGTTTTAGGTGCCAACAACATAATTACGCATCTTTGAATCGAAACTGCTTTTGTGCGTGTCCGTATGTGTCCCCATATAGAAATCATTATAAGAAGACTTCTCTCTTTTTAACAAAATGTGTATACTCCTGGGTTTGATGGTCCAATTGCATAAACAAAGTTATACCAAATTTTAAAAAATACAAAAATTAAACTAACCTGTTGCAGACAATTTATAGATTCATTAAGACTTATAGTTGATTGGTCAATCAATACAGCTATTGGCTAGTGTTGATAGTTGTGTTTCAAGTAGCTCAATCCAAAAGCATAACTAATTAATGCATGCTCTTTTGGGTAATTATCGATACTAATCGATTATTATCTAGTGTACGGCGTTCATCGAGACTGCGGCGAGGTGCACGCCTAGCGTACTAAGGGTGCACGCCTCCACGTGCTCCCGCAGGGGTGCTCAAGAACAATCCATGCACCCCCACGGGAGCTCGCGTAAAATATCGCGAATCGTACACCCCAATTCAACCCGGATTTCTTAGTGTGTTGTATAAACGATGCGTGGGGTAAATCAACGATTGAACATAGCGTATGATATAATATGTAATGGCAATTTTTTCGAGTTAACATTGACATGCGTTCAGGTTTATTCTAAGTAGACAGTCACTGTAAGATACCATTTTTTACCAATATTTCTTGTATGACATCATCGATCATTTTCAAATTCCTTGACTAGGTGACAAAAATAGTTTTACATATTGGGTCAAACTCCAAGGCTGCTCAAAGTTAAAGGGATAGTTGAGTTTTGGTAGAGAGGGCGCTACACAAAAACATTTTTTGTGAGATAATGAAAATTTGAGTGTCAAATTTGAAAGAGCATACAATTTGAATTGCAGAATATACTTTATTTGATCAAAATCGGTTCAGAAACGGCTAAAATATCCATAACTTTAACAATGTGTAATAAATGTGGGCCCCACAAGTATTCAATAATTTTGAACCAGCAGTTAAAATTTGTTTAAAAATGCTTCCTCTTTTCAAAAAATTTCAAAAGAGGTTTTTAGATAGTTGTTGATTATCCCTCTATCTAATTATTTTTTCAACAAAACATCACATGCATAATGTTTTATTTTAAATGGTTTAAACGGCTTGCAACGAACAGTCACGTGTCGCGTATCACGTGTCACGTTCACGTTTTGAGATATTTCGTTAAAAAGGTGTCTCTAATTTAGTGTAGGGCCGACCATTCGTTGTTTTCCACGCCGGTAAAACACGAAGTGTCGCGTTAACCAAAACGTGAAGTGAGTGTTTAATCAAGATTTTTAAAATTGCAAGCGCTTGTTACTAAGACTAGACATACACGCACAAAGAGATTTAAAAATGTCGACGAAAATGCCGATACCCCCTTATCAAATCATTTCAATCATTATGTTTATAATATGTACGTGCATAATTCAGAGTAATCTGAGACGATCATAATGCAGTTCTGTCATTTAGGTAATGTACAACCATACCACTTGCATTATTTGTCTTGTTTTTAGAGTATTTATAAAGACGTGTCGTGCATGGATTTTGGCAAATGTTGATTTCCAGCTGAACTGCTACACGCAGCGGACCATTCAGTTCGCATGCGCCTGAAGTTCCCGTGCTCGACGTCTGCGCGTGGCCGTTAACGGCGTTGTATGCGCATGCATGTGAAAGTGAGTGAGTGAGTGAGTGCAGTGATCAATGAGTTGAAAAGTAATACAACAATGATTTGATTAATAGAGTTAAATTATGGTGATTGAATCGAGTCAATCTATAAATCAATCATTTACTCTAACAATCAATCAATTAATCAGTCAATCATTATTCAGTCAATCAATCAATCAATGAAACAATTAATCACACCAACCAATCAATGTTAAAGGGGTAGTAAAGTTTTGGTAAGGCTCAACTTCAGTAACCAAACTTAGAATGTAACATTATAACACTAATAGTTTTAACTCCACCATGCTCGACAGGTATACAAAATTACAAACAACTAAGTAAAAAGCCCGTTATCATAACAAAAAAGCCATTAAAACTCAAGAGGGCGCTTTCTAAAAAGGCATTGGTTTCAACCATTTTGCATACAAAATTATGCATGTGATGTTTTATTGAAATAATGATTAAATAGAGAGATCATCAACAACTATTTAAAAAACGCTTTTGACAATTTTTGGAAAAGTGCAAGCATTTATTTTTATTTTTTTATAAATTCATCTTATTATTTGGGCCCCAAATAATTATAGATCAGATATATTTATTGATATTTCAGCCGTTTCTGGGCCGATTTTGACCCAATAAAGTTTATTCTGCCATTAAAATGCATGTTCTCGCAAATTCGACACTCACTTTTTCATTACCTCACAAAAAATTGTGATGTGCAGCGCCCTCTCTACCAAAACTAAAATACCCCTTTAAATAAATAAATAAAAGTATTTGACATCCGAACTAGCTACTTGTAGGCAGTGGCGTACCCAGGATTTTTTCAAGGGGTTGGTGTAGGGGGGGGGGGGGTATTTCGTCAGCCAAATTGAAGTAAACGGGGAGTGTGGGGAGGGGGGGGGGGGTGTCCGTAGAAAATGATCGCAGCCGGGGCCGAGACCAGGACGGGTCACAAAGTTCAAGGCCGAGACCAAGACATTTCTTGAGAATTATGTAAGGGGGGGGGTGGGGGGGGGGGGGGGGTTGGGGGGGGGTGTCCATCCCTCTGCCCCCAAGCCTGGGTACGCCTATAATTGGTATAACAGTATAGGTAGGACTGGTTCGTTCACGATTAAATTTACCGAGAATTAGTCTCTTCTCAACGACAATTTACAGTAATTTTTTTTTACGCAAGCGCCAATTTACGTGAGCTTTCATTAATTGCATATACCGGTAGTATATCAACAAACTGTTGGGTCACGTAACCCAACACTTCGCAGACTTGGGTGACCTATTTCACGAAAGGGCGCAAAACGTGAACGTGACACGTGACTGTTCGTTGCAAGCCGTTTTAAACAAATGCGTTTTTTTTAAGCGCTCTTTTTAGTTTGAACAGCTCTTTTTGAATGATAACAGGCTTTTTACTTAGTCGTTTGTAATTTTTGTATTCCTTTTGAGCATGGTGGAGTTATAAGTATTAGTTTGTAAAGTAATGGTGCAGGCTTTGGTTACTAAAATTCAGTTTGACTAAAACTGTACTCTCTCTACCATAACTTAACTATCCCTTTAAGTGTCAAAACCCACCAATGGAGAATCATGTCATGTTTAATAAAACAGCAACGCTGGATGATTATCTCCTAGGCCCACTGGCAAAACACACACACTGTGATCGCTGGTAAAGGTAAACTTAATTGCAAGTCTGAACAAATGTATACAAATTAGAACAATCAGATTTTGGCAATTAGTTACATTATCTGACTAATGTTTAATTGCAACTTTACAATTGATTGTTCTTTCTGCAACGGGGCCTAGGTATATCAAATAACGTGAAACAGCTGCATTTTAACGCTGTGTGTGTTTACTGCGCGCGTGTAGCCTACATATTCAGGTCTTGATGATCTGAATATAAGTCTTCACGCAACTCAAAACATTGGCTCGAGAAACAATTATGCAATATAAGTTTCCTGGTGGATAAATTCCCACATTCTGCAGAGCTTGTTCTGTAAGCACTTACATGTTGATAGATGCTTCTCTGCGATCGGGAAGAGATCAGCTTGCAATAGCGCCTCTCTCAGGATGCGACGTTGGTCTTTCTGCAATGTTCTGTAACTCCAATCAAACAACATGTAACTTGTACCGTTTGACGTGGACTTGCCGTCAAGTTGATTTTCTTCTATGAATCGTTCGACCTGGACATGCGTGAAGTCAAGCCCTAAACCCACTTTGATCAGTTTCATCATGTTTCCTCCGATGTCTCTCGCGATCCTCAGCAATGCCTTATCCGAGATTCCCTCCATTTTATTAGTTGGACGCCTGTATAGAAGGATACAAGAAAACAGTAAATGCTAATTAAGAAATCTTATTATTAAGACACACGACAGGATCTGAAGTTATGCATTGTCTATGCATGCTATAATAGCCCCACGTAAGATTTGTAACAACTGGTTCTTGAGATATTGCAATTAATTTGTGGACAATGTAACCTTGACCTTGACTATGATGGCTACATTGGCTCGCTACGATACATTCAGCTACTAAGTTTGATTGAAATCTTACATTCTTTGTGAAAATGAGATTAATCCGTCGAGTCATGCATGGATCTAGTAAATTTGTTGACATGTGCAAAAAGTGATGAATAGTTGATACATTGTATATTGTTGTTATTTGATATGTCCACAGGGTATTGTGTGAAAATTTCAAGTGAAATGGACGTTATATGGCCGAGTAATGAGCACAAGTGCAAAGTGATGTTCACAAACTCATTGCACTCACTTTGTACACGGTTTTCGCGACCCGTTGGATTATTTAACATCTGAACACTTCAATCGTTAATATCTTTTTAACGAAAGAGAAATTTGAAAAACCGAAACCTGTCCCATATTTATTGTTAATACGAATACAACAAGGTATGAGGGAACCGCTAAAATTCCAATTGGATTTTGAGGATTTGGACAATGTTACTTTAAAGGCAAAATTGTCACTTTGTCTCTTGTAACTTTTGAAAAGTGACAATATTGCCTCTAATGCATGCTCACTCATTCATGACTCGATGGATAAATCTCATTTTCACAAAGAAGTTAGTCAATAAGTGTAGGAACAATCCCGCCAAGTTATTTTGCTCAACACCCTTGTTAAAAAGTTACGCTATTTTGATTAGGGGGAACTTACTTTTTTGTTGTGTTTATTATCACTTTTACGAAGTATTTTCGGATAAAGTATTTGAGTGTGATAAAAATGTACATGTATCACAAACTGAGAAACTTCAAATCAAATATTATCATGTCATTTGCATATCAATGCATATTATTGTTGTACAGATACCAAAACCCTCAAAAGGAATAAGTTCAATTTAGTTTTGGATTCATTATGTTCGAATGTATTAAGAACATTTATACTTGGTGGTCACTTTTGTGGTTCTCACATACCTCATTGTATTCGTATTACCAATAGAAGCATCGAACAGCTATTGGTTTTTCCATGTGTACCTTCCGTTATAATATGCATGATTGAAGTGATCCATTTTATATCTACATGATATCTACTTGATAATTATAACTGTGTACAAAGTCAGTGCAATGAGTTAGCGAATATCAATTTTTATTTTTGCTCATTAAACTCGGCCGTATAACATTCATTTAAAGTGACATTTTCACACAAATGGGCCCCGTTAGGGAAAGCCTTGCAATCAATTGTTAAGTTGCAATTAGTCACAAAATTTGCGCATTTGAGCCAATCAGATATGCGAATTTAGTCACGTTATCGGACTTACAATTAATTGCAACTTTATAATCGATTGCATCTCTTTCTGCAACGAGGCCCACATCACACAATATACATGTAAATGTTATAAACCATTCATATCTTTTTGAACATGTCAACAATGATACTAGGTCCCTTTCAGTTGGAACTATCATGTATAACTAAATGCTTCTTGAATTGTAGCAAAATCACGGTTAAGTTACAGGGCTGTTTTCATAAAGCAGCCGTTAACAAAAGAGGACGTCCTCCAGACACATTAAGTTATAACCATGTTTTAATCAAAACATGGTGAATGTGATTTGTGGTTATACAGGTTGGCCCCCCCAAAAAAAACGGAACGGAGCACTTCCCAAAATAAAGTAACAAAATGAACATGTCCATCGGATATTTATCTTTTCCAATGAAAAACGATACCAAGAATAGTCATTTTGGTCGTGTAGTTTTTTGTTTTAGGGCGCTCTGAGTGACACCATGTCAGGTTCCCATTTTTGTCAATGTTTACCAAGTCATTGCCCGATATTTTGCACTTACTGCCCGTTATAGCATCGGACAACATTATTGTGCCCATTCTTTCGTTTTACAGCTGAATGCACACTAACAATGGCGCGCGTACTGCTCAGCTATTCTGTTGGTCGCACATCCGGGTATTCCGTGACCCCGAGGTCACTCACGCGCTCTCGATCTGCACTGCACTGGAGTGAAAACGCTATGTTTTCACTCCAGTGAGTCACGTGAACAAAACAATGACTCGGAAGTGACGTGATGCCGACCCAGAGAATATCGGGCCTTAAAGGGACTTAGTAACATTGTCCAAATCCTCAAAATAAAATTGTAATTCTAGCGGTTCCTTTATACCTTGTTGTATTCGTATTAACAATAAAATCATGGGACAGCTTTCGGTTTTTCAAATTTCCCTTTCATTACAAAGATATGTATGATTGAAGTATTTAGATAAGAAAATCTCCGGGCGAGATTTTCATCCCTGTACAAAGTGAATGCAGTGAGTTGGTGAATATCACCCAATATCACTTTGCATTTTCGCTCATTACTTGGCCATACATTGTCCATTTGACCTGAAATTTTCACACAATACCCTGAGGACATATGAGATAACAACAGTATACATTGCATCAACCATTCATCAGTTTTTGCACATCTCAACAAAGTTACTAGATCCCTTTAAGTGCGATTTATCAGGCACTGACTTGGTAAAAATTGACAAAACTGAGAACCTGACATGGTGTCACTCACAGCGCCCTAAAACAAAAAACTAATCAACCAAAAAGACTATTCTTGGTATCGTTTTTCTTTGGAAAAGACACCCTATGCGATGAACATAATAATTGTATTATTGTACTTTATTTTGGGAAGTACCCCGTTCCAGTTTTGGGGGGCCACCCTGTATAGTTATTCAATGAAGAGATCATCAAAACAAAATAAAACCATTTTGCTATTTTGTATAGCAGTTCTGAATCGACTTTGACCAAACAATATACAGTTGTTAACTGGTGGTGGAGGGAAAAGCACGGAATGTTCCACTACGAGGGATTTTAAATGCTATTGAGGTAAGAAATAAATAAGTCCCGAGACGTAGTCGAGGGACTTATTTTCTTTACGAAATAGCATTGTAAATCCCGAGGGGAACATTCCATGATTTTCCCGACAGCAAAGTTAACAACTGTTTTATCATCTGACTAATTCCGGGGGCTTAAATATACACATTCATGCATACGCATTGAAACGGAAATCAGTAAAAAAAGGACATACATTTGGTTCTCATTGTGACGTCATAATACAATCTCTTATGCAGCGCGCGACATGCGGTTATTAGTGCTTTTTGCCATGTAACAGTATACAAATGATGCGCAGGTATGAGTGGGTCGGTAGGAATTGTTTGCACAAGGTAACTATGGAACTGTTAAACCCACGAGGCGAAGCCGAGTGGGTTTAGACTAGTTTCCATAGTTACCGCGTGCAAACAATTCCACCGACCCACGAAATAAACTTGCGCAACATCTGTTTTATAGAATGGGCATTGTTACGCCCCCAAAAAAGTAAAAAAAAATAACAATTAGAAAAATTACCGGATGCATGAAATCATTTTACCGGACGCATGAAATTTTTTACCGGACGCATGAAATTTTTTACCGGACGCATGATTTTTTTACCGGACGCATGACATTTTTTACCGGACGCATGAAATTTTTACCGGACGCATGACTTTTCATGCATCCAGTACAATTAATTGTCTGCACAAATATTGCTCTCAACCAATCAGATTGCAGGGATTTATCAACCCATTCTATAATTGAAAATGTTAAATGGCAGCTGATGCACTGTATTTTACTAAGTCAGGTGATAAAGTTGATTGTGTCATAACAGTTGTGTGCTCTTTTAGATTTGACCCCTATTTTTGTCTAACCTCGCACACAATTATTTCTCGAAGCGCCCTCTAAATAATAAATAAACTACCCATCTAAGCTTCTTAGCATATGAATATAATTTTTGAACATCTTGGTATTTTTTACTTGGCAAGGCTTTTGAACTGTGTATTGTACAATAGGAAAATAAATGTATTTATGAATAAAATGAACTCTGATGTTCATTTACACATATCAACATGACAACCCAATTCAACGTTAGATGGTTTCCCCGGTTTCCTTTGGCTTGATTACTTTAGAGCGAAATATTCACTTCTGACTTTAATTGGGTGTTTCTAAAAATTACATTAACATTTTGATCAAAATATTGATGTATTATTTTGTAACAATTTATATTCATATGCTCATTAGCTAAAGAACATAATTTGGTATAATTACAAGTATTGCGTACTGTTATCAAAGAAGCAATCAAGTTAAATAAGTACTAATACATTATTAACAACACAGTATAGAAAATGAATCTTGCACTATTCCCTACACGGGGGTCTGGCTTCTGCAAAGCAATAATTTACATACATATGCAAATTAGTTCAAATTTATCTTGGATTTGATGGTTTTGCGTCTGTTATACAAATACATTGTTGATATGATTGCATTACCTTTCCCCTATGTACTTCAGAACAGAGATATTTCAAATAATTTAAAGGCCTTCTAGGTTGATCTTGACATTTGACCCTAATTGTGACATGCAAATTAGCTTATTATCTGTAAAACGTTAAAGTGGCCAGGCAAACCAAACGCATGTTATCTTCTTTTCATGCCAAAACCACTATCTCGGCACCCTTGAATAGTCAGAAAATTTCAAAAATAAGTTATTGCCCAATGTTTGATTTTAATGCCAATCTAAAGGACATACTAGGTAATAATCCAAGAAAATTGGCACGTAATGTTACTGTGCAAGAATTGTGTGCTTCATTTTGATAAAAAAAAGGTGTAACATACGTTACCATCAACAATTCGCATGATAGCTAGGTAGTTTCAAAGTTGGTAACTGAAGGTTACAATCATGAAAATAAACAACAAAGTGTATATAAAACAATTGAAACATATTTGTGAACATCGCATCTAGTCGGGCGTCCGTTAACGATAGCAAAAGATATGTGATTGGGCCATAACGTTATGTTTCAAATTGGTAACATAAGCTACATTAGTGTTGTTTGAATACCATTTTGGCCTTGAAAATGATTGCTAAGCTCGCCCTGAACCACATATAGATGGCTTAAACAAGTTTGCTACCAATTTAGATAGTTGTAAAGTATATCCTACACACATTTTTGTACTCGTGGTAACGTATGTTACATCACGTAAGTTACATCGTGGCCTTCAATCGGTTGAATAAGCAACATTTAGTTGAACTTCATTTTCATTTTTGCGTAATATCACTCAAATTCATTGGCCTCAACTCCAGAATAATCATTTATATTATAGTGGTTACCTATATTTAAAATTCGTGGTTACGTATGTTACACCTCTTAAATCTACCTTTTTATCCCGTCTCTTACACATTTTTGTTGTATCTTGACTTGTTTTTAATGGCATGCCATGTTCTCATCATTAGAAAAATAAGATAACTGTAGAGATGTCAGCATCTAAGCATATCCTATTATTTAGTAGAATAACAGTAACGTATGTTTCAGTAGATTTGGCGACATATTTCCAAAGGGCATCAACATTTTAAATGAAGTGGGATCATTACAACTTTTATTATGTTTTATAGAACTGTGCTGCTGTCATGAAACCGCACTTGTTCTCCTCCTGTACTCTTATATGTATACAAAACTGAAAAAATTGAACGATTTTGTCTTGGCATTTTTGTTTGTACCTCAGCCATATACTATCCCCTGTCATTTGTGTATTTCACTTTCAATCACTTTAAATGTATGGTAACTTTTACGAGAAGGACCCTCACTATCAAATAAAAGTAAAATTTTGCTGGTGTAAAGTTAAATCTCTTCTCTAGGAGAGCAGGATCACTGGCGACACAATTTTTCACCAATTGTGCCGAGATAGTGGTTTTGGCCCATTAGTGTACACGTTAACTTTTTGTAAACCATCAGACCCAAACATATTTTTTATATTTTAAAACATTTGAGCAATTATTTGTTTCCATATTGCTAAGCCCCCACCTCTGAAAACCCCTCCAGAGTAAAATTCCATTGTTGACTGGTTGTGACATCATCAGTCATGCACTACTCAGTTACCTTCACCCAAGCTGAGTGCCTAATCACAATAGCATCACACGGTTGAATAGAATATCAACTGACACACCTTCAATTTCAATAGCTGTTGCTATGTCAGAAGAAAAACACTGTCTAAGCTATTGCATGGAGGTATGCAGGGCATGCTTTTGTGTGGATGTTGTATTTGTACTTTCATCTTTTGTTAATCTCATGGTAACTGACCAGTGATTGACAGATGATGTCACAACAGGTCAACAATAGAATTTACTTTGGAGGGTTTTTTAGGAGGTGGGGCTTAGCAACATGAAGAAAAATAAATGATAAAATGTTTAAAAATATACAAACCATATTTAGGTCAACCCGTTTATAAACAATGATAACTATTGAATGTGTACACTAATACAGATGAAAAGAAGTCAGCATGAATTTGGTTTGCAGGGCCCCTTTAACTGATTACTGGTAATTTCTGTCTTTTTTAAGACTAGCTTATTAAGTTGATATAATTATTAAGTAGAATATTGAGCATAGTTGTTATTCGGCCCCCCCAAAATAAAGAAGAGCGTGCATGACAAGCACATATTTACCGATGAAAAGAGTTCTTTTATTGTGACTCCAAACTGTTCAAGGGTAAATCGAAAATATTTCAATGCAGTGATATATCAAACGTGCCTCTATTATTGTATCGCTTGACTAGTCGTGCTTTATCCATAATCCATTTTGAAAACGGAAATAATAAATTCAAATAACAGCTATTATTACGATTTAGAAATTCATAGGTAACCAGGGCAAAGTAGGTACCGTGGCGTAGCGAAACATTTTTGAAGGGGGGCCCTAACCTGCGAGCGCGTATTAAGCGCGAGCTGTATATGGCCGGCCGTACATGCATTAGGGCCTCTGGCAGGGGTCCGGGGCCCCTGAAATCTTTTGAAATTTCGTTATTCAAAGCCCCCAAATCGGCTATTTAAAACTAAAGCATAAGAGGGGGGCTCGAGCCCAGAAGCCCCCCCCCCCCCCCCCCCCCCCATCGCTACGCCGATGGGTACGTGCATGTAACCTGTGCAGAGTTCCCACGCATGTCAGAACCGTGAAATGATTTTGTTCTTTCAATACAGTCGCATGATAGCCTGATCTCAAAGAGTATTGTTCAAACTCTTTTCACAAACACAGCGATGCCAGACAGGGACATGATACGTGAATTATATAGCAAAATGAACTGTGCTACAGTACGTTTGTATATGGTATATTGAAGTATACATTGAAGTACACAATTCATTTACCTGATGGCAAGAAACTATTGCCCCCTCCCGCAGTCTTATTTCTGTGTATGCCAATGTGGTGCTTCTAGCTACATCATCGATGACTCCGGAAAATTTGCCCCCCCCCCCCCTTCCCCCAATTGCAAAAACGGATTGACGCCCCATGCAGTCTTAAAATTCTGGGTATGCCAATGTGGGGTTTTGGCTATCTCACTGGTGACTCTGGACAATTTTGCCCCCCCCCCCCCCCCCCCAATTGCAAAAAACGGATCGACGCCTCTGCTATGTTGTTTGGTGTAATGATCCATTGATATTAAAACTGTAACTAAAGGTGAATGGTCATCAAATGATTAGGACGTATATTAGGTTGTTACACTAATTTTTTTTTTTTTTTTGAAGAAATTACTGCAATTGTGAATGCTCGTAATACATTGCACTTAGTAACTTTAGATTTGATAACTAGGGATGAACAAGCGCGCTAAAATAAACTTTCACAGTTTTATCCCTTATAAACACATATTTTCTTTTCTTAATTGCATCAGTCAAAAATCATCTGGGGGCTCAGCCCTATGGACCCTACTAAAATAATACCCCGTGAACCCGGTCCATGTACCCATTCTTTCAGGACTTCTCGCCATGCTCACTAAAATAAGATATGAATATATTCATACCCGACTGCAGGTACCCCGGTAAGGGCCCAAATGTGAATGCCCTTTTACCCTAACCCATTCAGGTCGTTGCACCATCAACTCGCTCGTAATTTTCGCTAGAAAAGCTTATGAAAAGATTGATTTTGCATCTTTTATACATTACATAAGACATCTTGACAGTGCTAAATTGAAAAAATAATTTTGTCGCACTTTAATACTCACCATCTTCATCATCATTATTACGTGTTCTATCTTGCGCATCATAATGGTTCCACTTCTGCCATGCCTTCAATTAAATGTGGGGAGCCCCAGGGATATGTTCTAGGTCATACACTTTTTTAAATTGATATTAATGATTTGCCTAGATCATAAGACTACTTTAATTTTAGACTCTTTGCTGATGACTCTAATATTTTACCTTCTTTTTTACCTAATCAAGCAGATATTAATTTATTGGAAATAACTGATAACTTGAAACGCATTGGTTAGTGGTGTGATGCAAATAAGATTACTAAAGATTATTAATATAAAGAAAACTAATTGTATGATTATTAAACCAAAAGGAAAGAGTGTCGTATTGTTGGAGTTGTGAAAATTGAAAATGAGTTATTGAATGAAGTACTTCGTAGGAAAATAGGAATTATATATAGACTATGTTCTTTGTTCCGAAACAAGTCCTTGTATTATTATATTATTGGTTTATTCAGTCACATTTATCGTACGGCCTTGAAGTCTGGGGAAGTGCACCTTTGATGTTAATGAACAAAATATTGATGTTACCAAAAATGGCTTTGAGAGCTATTACTTTTAATAATAGAATGGCCTCATCCTCTCCATTGTTTTATTCATTAGGTATATTAGATGTGTTCAAATCGTATAAATTGTTAGTAACGACTTTTATTTTTAAGTTAATTCACAAACACTTACCACGCTCAGTGTTTGAATATTATACCTTTGTTGAAAATTCTTATAGTACAAGACAAAAAAGACGGAAATATTTTGGTTAAGCCTAAGATGAGAACAGAGCATGGACAAACTTCTATCTCGTTTTAGGGATCAGATATTTGGAATAGTATGTCTTTGGAGAATACGAAGACTTGAAAGACTCCACCTTATTAAGATAAATGATAAAACGTGTTCATTAAGTCAATACGTCTTATAGTCTTTTGTGAATTGCTACCAAAGATACAGCATTTTTATTCTCGTGAAAAGATTGTACATGTTTTATATAATATTATAGTTTAGTTGTTATTAGTGGGTGAATGTCCAATATTGTAAATACTTAGTATAACATGTTTATTTAATCATAGTTTCTTGCCTTATTAAAATGTGAGTATATCATCCATACATGTACAGAGGGTTCTACGCCCCACTAGCAATAGTTGCTATTTATGTATGTTCCTTTTACCAATTTGTTTGTCTGTTAACATTTCTTATATACATGTATGATTGTTATATTTGAACATATTGGTAATAAAGTTATTTATTCATTTAGTAGGCTTGTTAAGGGCCAAAAATATGGGTGTTGACTGCATTTTGGAGTACGATTGTTTTACTTGGCACACATACTCCTTGGATTAAAAGAACAAAATTCACCCAAAGAGACACTCTGTATCTATGCAAATTAGGCCTAATTTCCATAATTTATGCAAATTTATTCACGAAAATTGCATATTCCATGAAAATGGTGTTTTTTAATTCCTTGGATCAAAAGAAGAAAATTCATCCAAAGAGACACTCTGTATATATGCAAATTATGCCTATTTTCCATAAGTTATGCAAATTTATTCATGGGAATGGGATATTCTATGAAAATTGTGTATTTATTGAAATATTTGAAGGAGAAACATTTACAAATAGATGGCCTAGGGTATATCAAGGCCAGTGGATCAATTTAGCAGATTATTTTAACGTTTGGTGACCGTCTAACCCCTTAAATTCAAGATGGCCACCGGCAGCAATGTTAAAATTCGCACATTTTGTGTTATTGTTGAACTCCATATCTGTATGATATGTCTAGTAAAATCATTAATGGGATGTCAAAATCAATTGTTGACTCATCCTTGGAACAAATTAAGAAGATATTTCAAAAGAGACACACAATTCCTAAACAAATTGTATATTGATGTATAATGACACATGAATGTAATTTATTATGATATTATCATCTTCATTGAAATACTTGAATTTTACCATTCCTGCGTCGGCCACATTGGATTTGTAAGACAATATGACTGCCAATGCTGACAATGACCTGCTAAAAGTATTTGTTTACTTTGACTTACCCTAGTTCATCAATCTGTATCAATTATTTATATGAAGACTACAATTTCATAATATATCACATTTGTGTACTAATTCATACATTATGCAAATTGGTCTAATTTACATCGATAAAGTGTGGTTGATGATTCTTCTTAGTTTGTTGCCAGGATGGCTCCAAAACTGATTCAGACATCCAAACAATTGTTAAGATAGAAACATCACACATGTTTTTACCATAATTAGTTCAAAAGTAAGACAAAATATACAAAATGTAACATTCCTGCCAACGGCCATCTTGGATTTGAGGAACTAGATGGCCACGAAAGGTTAGCATAATCTGCTAGATTGATCCACTGGCCTTGATTTACCCTATCGATTTCTCAAAGTTATTCTCTCAAGTATTTCAATAAAAACACTATTTATATAGAATATCCCTTTCCCATGAACAAATTGGCATAAATTAAGGAAAAAAGTCCTAATTTGCAAAGATTCAGTGTGCTTCTTTGGAAGAATTGTCTTCTTTTGATCCAAGGAATATAAACACATACATTTCGTAGAATATCCCATTTTCATGAATAGATGTGCATAAATTATGTAAATTAGGCCTAATTTGCATAAATATAAAATGTCTTTTTGGATGAATGTTTTTCTTTGATCCAAGGAATATGTGTGCCAAGTAAAACAATCGTACCCCAAAATGCAGTCACGGACCTCTTAACAAGCCTACTAATTCATTCATTCATTTCAGCATATTATAGCTTTTCCATTTCTTCCCACCAAAGTGCACTAAAATGTAATTTTAAACACCTATTTTAACATTTCCCCCCAGAGGTAGGGTTTAAATCCTCTCCTCCCCCCCCCCCCCCCCTGATTGTATAAAATGGTATTAAAATGTGTGAGTGCGTGAGTGTGTGCCTGCATGGGAAATCGCCGCGCCGGACCGCGATCAACCACCCCCGCCCCCACTCTTTGAAACAGATCTACGCCACTGAATAGAGCTAAAAACACCCCCTTCAAACAAGTCCTGGGTACGCTTATGAGTGTGAAACACCCCGCCTTGGCAATTAACATATTTGTTAAATGTGAAATTATCGTGTGATGCTGAGTGAAGTGTCTTTGTTCAACGCATTTCTGTATCATCATCAGGTACACGAATACTCTTTATTTATGAGTCCGAAGCACTCAGTGTCGGTAATAAAGCGTCTGTCTGAACTGCATTGTCATTTAAAACGTTTGTTTTATGCATTGACGTGCTCTGAGTTGGAGCCTAGAGCGACCAGAGACCACCGAATGGACGCCTTGGTCGCTCAAGCGCTAATTTTGCGGTCGCTATACACGGCGTTGGGACACACACATGGGGTGGTCGCTGGTCGCGTTAGGCAGGTGGTCGCATTACGCAGGTCGCTTAACACATGATTTTTCAAGGGGGGGGGGGGGACCAGAGGGAACAAAGAGCGGTCGTTATGGACAGGTGGTCGCTATAGACAGGTGGTCGCATTAGCAAGTTTGACTGTATAACAAACCCGATTTCATTTTAGTATTATATATAACCCGATTTCAGTTTCGGATTAACGAACCCTATTTTATTTTCGGATTAACGAACCTTCGAAATAACGAACCCGATTTTATTTTCGGATAAACGAACCTTCGGAATAACGAACCCTCGGAATAACGAACCTTCGGAATATCGAACCTTCGGAATAACGAACCCTCGGAATAACGAATCTTCGGAATAACGAACCTTCGGAATAACGAACCTTCGGAATAACGAACCTTCGGGATAACCGAACCTTCGGAATAACGACCCTTCGGAATAACGAGCTGTAACCGGTGGTGAACGTGGGTGGCGTGCAGTTGCTACCTGGGCAAGACAAAGGGGACAGTGTTTATCACGTGGGCAGTGCGTGCGTAGAACGTGGGTGCTACTTGGATCTCACGTGGCGCAGCACCGCTTTCGTGCCGTGTAAATAAACCCCTCACAAAAAGTTCCGCAGTTTAAGTTTGAGCATATTATACAGTCAAACATGTCTATATAGCAACTACTCAATTGACCGGCGAAAGTGGTCGTTATAGACAGGTGGTTGCATTAGACAGGTTGGCGGCCATTTAGAATTTCTGGTCGCAAATTGTGCCTATATGCACATGTGTGATACATTGGCATCGGTACCCGCACATGCCCCTCAACCCCCTCCCTCCCCCCCCCCCCCCCCCCCCACGTACCATCCACGCACCAGCCAAATCATCGCAGACCCAAAATTGTGCATGTCCAATTTTTCTCCACGTAGGAAAATGAAGGCTTGAAATTATATACACGAGCTACCCGCGGGGACCACGTACAACCCCGAAATCTCTATGTAGACCCCTCGCTACGCCTACGTGGGGGTCGGATGAGAGCATATATTTACTGGGTGTATATAGGCTGTGTATACATTGAGTATATATTAGTCCACACTTATATTACACCCAGAATGCCAGAACGAGACTACACTTTGGGGGAATTTAGTCGACACAATCGTCCGAGGTTTGGCTACCTGAATACGAAATTGGGGGTTAGTCAACACTTATTTAACACTTTAGACCGGATTAGTTCAATAGAATACCGGCCAATCAGAACAGTGTGATCCTTACTAATGATAGCTTATACCGGGCCCTTCAGGTTTTCATAGGCAATTGGTTAACATGGAAATTGCCATTGAATCATCACCTTGTCTAAACATTGTCACAGTGTGACTTTGTTTTTGGAAATGGGCATCCACACTCCTAAAGGTCTGTTATGAGTTAGCAATAGGTTTTAAGACACACGCCGCAGTACAATTTGCTGATTTGATGGTTGCAACTATCTAATAATGGATATCATTACGAACCTAACTTGGATAGTACAAATGAATAAATTTAACTGAAGTACGGGAGTTTGAATTGAGCAGAAACATAAAGCCTATTTGACACCATGAATCATGACATTTTGTTGCAAAAACTTACTCATTATGGTATACGAGGCACAGCCTTAAAATGGTTTAAGAATTATTTAGTTAATCGAAAGCAATTTGTTTCATTTCAGTCAGTAAATTCCCCTAACTTAAATGTGTTATGTGGTGTTCCACAAGGATCAATTTTAGGCCCCCTTCTTTTTCTTATTTATATTAATGACATAGTAAAGTCATCACCACTTCTTACTTACGTGCTTTTCGCAGATGACACTAACATATTTTGTTCTCATAAATGCTTGAATACTCTAATTTATACTCTCAATAATGAATTAGTTAAAATCTCAACATGGTTTAAATGCAATAAATTGTCCCTTAATTTAGATAAAACATGTTTTATAAATTTGTGTGCTTCCCAAACACACTTTGATCAGGTTATAAACATTGTTATTGATGATATTTCTATAGTTGAAAGGAAATCGACAAAATTTTTAGGTATAACTTTGGATTCAAAGCTTACTTGGAATAATCATGTAAATAATATTACAACATCAATTTCAAGGGCAGTTGGGGTAATTGGTAAAATGAGGGACCTTGTACCCGAGAAAATACTTTATACATTATATAATGCATTAGTGTTACCTTATTTTACATACTGTAATGTAGTTTGGGGGAACTGTAGTATAACTAAGATTAATATAATTTTTCTCTTGCAAAAAAGAGCACTTAGGATTTGTACTCATTCTAATTACTTAGCTCATACAAATCCGTTATTTTATAGATTAAACATTTTAAAAGTGAGTGATTTGCACTTATATCAAACAGCAATCTGTATGTTTAAATACACACAACATCCACTTCCTCTTTTTCATGACGTATTTATTCCTAATTCCCATGTTCACTCATACCCAACGCGTAATTGTACTGATTTTCATTTACACAATCCTAAAACTTTGTTAGCGCATAAGTCCATAAGATATCATGGTCCAGACATTTGGAATGCACTCCCTAGACATATTAAACAGTGTAGATCTCTTTATTCATTTAAAGCTACACTAAAACAACACATTATTTCACAATATAATGTATAAAGATTAAAAAAATAAAAGCGTTCTTTGTAAAACTTTAGAAACTACATTAAATTTTGGTCTGACGTTACATAGTAATACTGATGATTCAACATTTTGGCGCATGCATGAGGACACTTACACTTGCACACACACGCACCACTCGCACCCTTGTTTTTGTTTAGCTTCTCTCTTATCTCTGTCATTAACGTATAATTAGTAGCCTTATAAAGATGAGATTCATATGCTATATGCTATTTATATTGAATCCAACTGTTTATATTCACATTTAATTGTAATATATATCATTTGAGTATCATGGCCCCCTCTTCTTGTTACTTAGCCAATATTTCACAACTCATTTTTATCTTAGCTCGGTTGACCGTCTGCTTAAGCTTTTGCTTATAACGGCGACCTTCTGCTTTCTTTCTTTATACACGCAATGGCCCAACGTATAAATTTACTCTTACTCATGTATTATACATTTGTTTCTATATTTTGTATATTGTTTGCATACCTTATGTTTTATATAATTATCCATATTTGTTGTATAACTGATTTGTTTGATTGCAGAAAATAAAGTCTTTGAAATGAAAAATATATCACCAATTTCAAACATATCCAATGTAGCAATTTAGATTCCATTGGCACCCCCCCCCCCCCAGCTAAAGTGAGATCTTAAAGAGTGTGACTTAACCCATTCGCAACGGGAACCTCGTGTATTATGTATTTACTTGATGGTGAATGTCTCGTAGACAAGGATTTCAATAACCCTCTCAATTACTTACCTACCCTCTTTTTCAGAACCGTATAGGTAAAGTGTGGCCAACTCGATTTCAGGTCAACGCGCTGTAATTGGTCAATGTTTGATCCGTATTTTGTATGCGCATTATGTCGTTACTCGCTATAGTCGACATATTTTATGTATGTTTACATGTTTAAAAGAAATATACAGCATTATTGGTTGATATTATTTAAATGTGCATTATGGTTTCATATGTGATTGTGTGTTTATGCTATAACACAAATAAACGAATGTGTTAAAGGGGTAGTACAGTTTCTTTTAAGGCTGAACTTTAGTAACCAAAACCTGCAGAATAACATTACAAACTAAATTTTATAACTCCACCATGCTCGAAAGGTATACAAAAATACAAACGAATAAGTAAAAAGCCTGTTATCATTCAAAAAGCGCCATTAAAACACAAGAAGGCGCTCTCTAATAAGACATTGGTTTCAACCATTATTTATACAAAATTATGCAAGTGATGTTTTGTTGAAATGATGATTAAATAGATAGATCATCAACAACTATTTAAAAACCGCTTTTAAACATTTTGGTAAAAGTGTAAGCATTTTTTGATTTTTTTCAAAAAAATCAACGTATTTATTTGGGGCCCAAATAAATACGATTGGATATATTTATTGATATTTCAGACATTTCTGAACCGATTTTGACCTAATAAAGTGTATTCTGCTATCAAATTTGACACTCAGTTTGTCATTACCTCACGACAAAAATGTGTTGTGCAGCGCCCTCTCTACCTAAACCGAACTACCCCTTTAAAGTGAGTTTGTCCGCGCGTGTGTAAATTTGTTAGGGCGAGTGTGTTTTTTAGTTGTTGAGGTTAGGATTGCAAACGTATGTGATATGTTTGTGTGGCTAGGGTGAATAATGTAAATATACGTTTATGCCCAGGCCTAAGTGTACGTGTATGCGTGCTTGTGTATATGAATTTGTGCTCGTCTTTGTGTGTGAATTTATTAAGAATTTGGTGTAAGATTTTAACTATCATGATCTAGTGGATTTTTGAAGTTTTGAGCTAGATGTGTGTGTTCATATTCAGAATTCCCCGTGGGTGCATGTTGCGTTATGTGCTATACGTGTGTGATTGTGTGGTTAAACGGATGTCTGATTTGGAGTGTGCGTACATAAACATTAAAGGGATAGAGAAAATTTGTTGACACGTGCAAAAACTGGTCAATGGCTATTACAATGTGTATACATGTAATACAATATGTCCACTGAGTGATGAGTGGTAATGAAATGATAATTGAATTTCACATGACCGAGGTTTGAGCAAAATGCTAAGTGAGATTCGCTTACTCATTATACTGACTTTGTACACAATTATCAAATAAATACTTATAAATCTGAACACTTCAGTTATACATACCTTTATAACGAAATACAAATTTGGAAAACAGAAAACTATTCCATACTTCTATTGGTAATACGAATAAAATGAGGTATGTGAGAAACCTCCTTGGTGGGAATGCCAGACTTCCAATTAAATATTCAGGATTTGCCAATGTTAATAGATCACCTCGATGTGTGACAATGTATTAGTCATTATATACGTGGATATTGTTTTAGTGTATGTGATCGTGTGTGCGTGATGATTTAAATGGATCTCATAAGATTGTCCAAATCCTTGCTTCCTTGGAACTCTAGCGGTTCTCTCTTACTTTGTTGTATTAATTGTGTATAAACAGTAGAAGCATGGAACCGGTTTGGGGTTTTATCAAATTTCTCTTCCTTTTGAAAAGATATTTACTATTGAAGTGTTCAGATTTTAACTATCTACATTACTGTGAACAAAGTCAGAGCAATGAGCAAGTGAATATCACTTTGCATTTTGCTCATTACTCGGCCATATAACATTTTCACACATCACTCAGTGGACATATCATATCACGACAATACACATTAACCATTCATCAGAAGAGGTAAGTAAAATTCTTCAGAATGTATATTTAGTTGGATAATTATGGACTTTTTCTTTAAAATCAGATTTAACATATTATTATTAAGATTATACATAAATTGAACAGGTTGAAATAAATATAGGTCTCTTACCTTCAGTATCTTATTTTCAACAAATAAAGAGTCTGTATGGAAGCGAAAGGGGGAATTACAAATGATACGAATAATCATATTTTGTAGTAACAACACTTTATCTAATAAAGTTTGATGTATGTTACCCCAAACTAAGAGACCATAATTCGAGTATGGGAGTATTAAAGAACTATAAAGCATCATTAATTAGTTAAAATAAAGACATGTCTTCATAATAATACACATTGTCGAGATATGATTTTACAAATATCATTATTTAAAAAAATGTTATCAGCCGTTACACCCACAAATTTAATGAATGAAACACACTCCATGGGGGGTTAGCTGGTAACGAATTCATAGATTTAATAAACAACATATATTTCGCTTTCTGGAGATTCAATTATATCTTTTCCGCTCTAATCCACGATAAAATATTACTCAGTTTGATATTACTTATTTCAACTAATCTATAAGAATCATTGTATGAACAAAAACATTGTATAATCAACGAAAAGTACGAAATAAAAACTATCAGATGATCGACAAAAGGTCATTAATATAGGTTTTCCCATCCATTTTCAAACTTTTGTCAATCAAACTCAAACAATGCTAACTTCAATTTCGTCCCGAGAAGTCTGGAAACTGCAATTGCTACATTCGATTTAGTCATTTACCATTCTAATTGATCAATGGTCATTCAAATTCAAATTAATTCGTCATTTTGCAGTAAAATTCGTCCCGACTGGTTAAAAACGCACAATGTGAAGTTCGAATTCGTCATTGATCATTCGATTTCAAGACTTCGTCGTTCAAATTCCTCATGTTTTCTGGTTGCACTGGTTCAATTTTGTTTTCCTATTGTAGCTTATACAATTTATTTAAAAATGAATAACTTCAATAATAAGTCTTTCTAAAATGATAAACTGACCACAAAACAATTCATCTCGATATTACAATTATAACAAAAAAACATGCTTGACCAAAAGTCTGATTGATTGATTGATTGATTCATGTAATACCTTTGCCACATTAACATATCAAATGTTATTACAAAATACAAAAACTGTTCAATAGACGATAGACTCAAATTGTGTGAATTCGGGGACACAAAACCAACATAGACATTGGGTTCAAATATACAAAGGATAATAATGAAATGTGGATGAAACAAAGTATCAAATATAGCTTTCTACATTGTTTGACGAATTTGAATGGGAAATAACGCAATTGAATGAACAATGACGAAATTGATCATCACATTGTACATCGGCTGGAGCGATCGGATGAAATTGAATAAGCTTTGGTTAAAATGATCGGTACAATGAAGAATTTAATTGCAAAAAAACGAAATTGGGTACGTGATGACGAAATCTAACATTACATATGACCGGCGAAAGACTCTCTTGGACGAAATTGAAGTTAACAATTAATTGCTACTGCTAACATTGACAAAGTCATTTGGGACTCTTGTTTTTTCTCTTAATTTGTGAGTATTTTAACAGTCTATATATGTTTCTGACTCTTGCTTTAGTCATATAAGACTTTATAAAGCCTCAAACTACAACAAGGAGCATGTTTTATAGCATCAAAACCATGGAATAGTGAATTTGAACTCAGTATATTATTACCACTCAGAGGATCAAAAGTGCCCATAGTCCCAACCACGCAAAATGTTGTTTGTATGGTACCTGCTTAATTGTGTACCCAATACAATTTGAAAGTGACTGCTGTACATTGTATACACAAACTTCAACACCATGCCCATGGTATTGCTGTTCAACGAGGCATGAATTGAACACATCTATTGTCAGCGCTGGCGGTCAACTACATTCATCTTATTGCCCCAGTTTGCAGTCACCCAGCTTGTTATTGAGGACACTTCAAACTGCATTGTTGGATCTCTAATCCAGTTTACCAAAACCCGCAGTAACCATGGCAGCTCCAGACAAAGCCCAAATGAACACAAGAGGGAAGGAGAAAGAGAAGTCAGCCATTCTTGTAGCTGTGATACAAGACATATTTAAACATGGGCGTCGATACTTACGTAATACCCATTCATCAGGGGGGGGGGGATGGATGAATAGATCATCCCCCCCTGATGAATTGGTATCAATGACAGATCGACGCCCGTGTATTTAAAGATAAAAGATTCATCGACTTGGTGGAAGAGCGCGTATAAACAAGCAACAAGCCGACATCCGGGAAACCCTCGACAAACAGCAGGGAAAGAACTTCGATCTCAAAATCGCAATTGAGAGCAAGTCGAAGGAGATTGAAACCTTCCAAAACCAACTAGAAACACAACACGAGCAAATAAAATCGCTACAGCGCAAGCTCGACCAACAGGAGTAATACTCGAGGCGAAATTGTCTCCTGTCCTTCGGATTTGAGGAGCGCGGTAATGAAGATACCGACGACATAATTATTCAAGTAGCAAAGGACGTTCTCCAGGTCGACCTCTCCAAGGATGACCTCGAACGCACCCACAAAAATGGCTCCAAGCAAAAACATCATATAACAGGATATTCTCAACTCAGTCAGTGAACTTTTCATTTATTTTTTCCAGCATTTTTTTTCACACACTTGTAATTATAGTATCTTAATTTGTAGTTGTTTTTTTGTTTTTGTTTGCACCACTATGTTTTTTGGTGGTACTTTAGATGTAGACAGATAGTCATGGCCATATTACTAGTTCTCTTTTTAAATGGATGATACACGTGATGCACAATATCCTCTATGCTTAAACCTAGTGTTCCCATTATTGCATGAACAACAAATTGATATAAATAAACTAAAAAGTACATTTGAACATTCTTTAGGATGTGATCCAGTATGTGGCAGTGATGATGATGGTTATTTACATGATGAAATAGTTTAATGCAATTATTATTTGGAAGATCAATTTATGTCTTTACCAAAATTAGATACTGATTTTAGTACTATACATTTCAATGCGAGGAGTTTATCTAAGAATTGTTTAGCTATAAGTGATTTCATTCACTCATTAAGTTATTCTTTCTCTATGGTTTATCTATGGTTTCACGGAGACATGGATTCAAAGTATTACACCCATTTTATTTCTTTTAGAAGGATATTCATTCATTCATTCTGATCGTATAAGCGGCAGAGGAGGAGGAGTGGCTTTTTTTGTTTTAGACTCCTTGAATTTTAAAATTAGAAATGATATCTCATTGGAATGTGATGGTAATGAATGCCTTTTTATTAAAATTATGAATAAAAATGAAAAAAATATAATTGTTGGTATAAATTATAGGAAACCTCAATCACGAGTAGAAAGTTTTATTAATGCATTTGATGTATGCTTACAAAAACTTAATAGGGAAAATAAATTATTTTATATTATGGGTGATTTTAATTGATCTTTTAAAATGTACAAATAAATATAGTGCTGATTTTTTAGAAATTTTAAATTCCCCTCGTCACTCTTGCCATTAATTGATAAACCCACACGTCTCTCTGTAAATAGTGCCACTCTTATATATTCACAAACATTTTTTTTTTTTTCAAATATAACCCCAGGATTTTTGTTTAATGATGCATCCGATCATTTACCAGTATTTCAAATAACAAGGACAATTATTTGTAATGATTATGTGTGTAATGTTCCTAGAAAACCCATAATTAGTGAAAATACTGTAAATAGTTTAAAGTCAGATCTGCATGATGAGGATTGGAATGTGATTATGTATTCAAGTAATGTAGAAATAGCATATGGTCGATTTAAACATAGATTAATGGTATACTATGATAACAATTTAAAATATTCTACTAGAAAAAATAAGAATAAATGTAAAAAACCTTGGTTGAGTGGTGAATTATTGATTTTAATAAAAAAGACAAATAAGTTGTATAAAATATTTTGTAAGCACCAATCTAATAATAACAAAATTAAGTATCAGAAAGCTCGAAACAAGGAAAATAAATTATTGAAAAAGGCACGCAAGGCATATTATGCACAAAGATTTAAGAAGACAAAAGGTAATAGTACACAAACATGGTCTGTAATAAATGAGATATTTGGTAAATCTACGAAGGCTCTGCCGTCATACTTTATAGTAAATGGACAAAATATTCATGATCCACATGATAATGCAAATTCTTTTAATGATTTTGTTATTAATATTGGATTGAATATATGCAATACAATTCCTGTAAATAATAATTATACAGATTTCTTGCCTCAACCATGTGCTGCATCTTTATTTTTGAAACCTGTTACTGCAAATGAAATAATAACAATTG
This sequence comes from Echinarachnius parma, assembly GCA_037951105.1. NCBI lineage: Eukaryota > Metazoa > Echinodermata > Echinoidea > Clypeasteroida > Echinarachniidae > Echinarachnius > Echinarachnius parma. The sequence continues at coordinate 58,989 of JBAMJV010007559.1, forward strand.
TGCTATCATTATAAAGTACTCAAAGTTGTGGAGTAGATGGTTTTAATCCATGCGTAATTAAGAAAATTATTGATTATATTTTATAATCGCTCATTCATATTTTTAACATGTTTTTATGTACAGGAACAATACCATCTGAAATGAAAATAGCCAGAGTCACTCCAATATACAAAAATGATGATATTCATAATTTAAGTAATTATCGACCAATTTCAGTTTTACCATTTTTTTCAAAATGTTTAGAACGAATTGTATATAATCGTTTGAATACATTTGTATTGGATAATGCTATATTAAATTATTGCCAATATGGATTTACTAAAAATGTATCCACTGAAATGGCTCTAACAGATGTTCATGATTATTTAGTCACTTCCTTAAGTAAGAAATTGCACACTATAGGTCTTTTTTTAGATCTCAGCAAAGCCTTTGATTCCATAGATCACAATATTTTGTTAGATAAATTGAATTATTATGGAATAAGAGATGTTGCTTACACATGGTTTAATAATTATTTGAAAAATCGACACCAAATAGTTTCATATAATGATGTTTTATCCGATCCAATTCAAGTCATTTGTGGAGTCCCACAGGGCTCAATTTTAGGTCCACTTTTATTTTTATTGTACATAAATGATTTAAGTTATTGTTCTAATATTCTCAAATTTGTCATTTTTGCTGATGACACCAATATCCTATATTCTTATAAAGATATTGATATTCTGTGTCAAACTTTAAATAATGAATTACAGCATGTTTCACAATGGTTTAATAGTAATAGATTGTCTTTAAATACATCTAAATCTAACTTGATATATTTTCATTATAAGCAAAATAATATTTCAGATGATTCGTTGAAGGCAGTAAGTATAAAAATGAATGATGTTTCGATAAAACGAGTGCAATCAACTAACTTCTTAGGAGTAATTCTTGACCAACTTTTAACTTGGAATGCTCAAATACTTGCCATTTCAAACAAAATTTCAAGAAATATTGATGTCATCAGCAAATTACGTCATATTTTGCCACAAAATATTTTGATTTTATTGTATAATACAATGGTTTTGCCGTATTTAATGTATTGTAATATTGTATGGGGCAACACATACCCAACGCGATTACAACGACTGTTCATATTACAAAAGCGCATAGTACGAATATGTCTTATGTATGATTTTAATGCCCATTCAAAACCATTAGCTCCAGTTTTGAAATATCTATCAGTTGAATAAATACTGTATTTTGCTCATGGTTTTTAAACATAAAATTGATAAACTGCCTATTAATCTTGCCACTATGATGAAAATTAATGTAAACAATCATATATTCATATGATGGCCATGTTGTGTAGAGCCCAAGTAGGTACATATTGCTTCCTCTTTGATGACTTTATGTCTTTATGTGACGAACGACTAAATTGAATGGACTTTTTGTGAAATTGGTCGACAATGGATGAAATTGAAGTTGGCATCGGCACATTCTTGGCTTCTCGGGACAAAATTGAGTGACAGCAGTGTTAAAATGAATGGGAAAACCTATAGTAACCCTTAACTCTAACAGTTGTTCCATCGCCAACAATTGTCGAGGCCGAGCTATGAAAAGTGGCCTTGTTTTGTTTTAATAAACATGAGACTTAAAGGAGCGGCGATTGGCCTTTTCAAAATGAAAATGGAACCTTACAGTGTCCAGGCAAACTAAACGCATTTCATCTTCTGTTCATCTCTATTAGTGTACACATCAACTAAACTGGGTTCCAAAAGAAACTTATCACTTCTTCAGAGCGACGCTCACTAAAATCCATAGCATCAAATTGAAAGGCTTGGTACGAACAGTCACGTCACGTTCACGTCACGTCACGTGAAGGTTCTGTACCTTTTGTGAAACAGGTCACCCAAATCTACGAAGTGTTGGGTTACGTGACCCAACAGTTTGTAGATATACTATATGTAATTCATGAAAGCTCACGTAAATTGGCGCTTGCGTAAAACAAATTAATGTAAATTGTCGTTGAGAAGAGACTAATTCTCGGTAAATTTAATCGTGAACGAACCCGTCCTACCTATACTGTAAATACCAATTATAGGCGTACACAGGCCTGGGGGCAGGGGCGGGGATGGACACCCCCTACCTCCATCCCCACCCCCTTACATAATTCAAGAAATGTCTTGGTCTCGGCCTCGAAATTTGTGACCGGTCCTGGTCTCGTCCTCGGCTGCGGTCATTTTCTACGGAACACCCCCTACCCACACTCCCCCCGCTTACTTCAATTTGTCTGACGAAATATCCCCCCCCCCTACACCCACCCCTTGAACAAATCCTGGGTACGCCACTGCCTACAAGTAGCTAGTTCGAATGTCAAATACATTAATTGATTTATTTAATATTGATTTTGGTGTGATTGTTTCATTATAAATGATTGACTGATTAATTGATAGATTGACTCGATTCAATAACCATAAATAAACACTATTAATCAAATCATTGTTTTATTACTTTTAAACTCATTGATCACTGCAACTCACTCACTCACTCACTCACTCACTCACTTTCACAGGCATATGCACATACAACGCCGGCCAGTACGCTCAGACGTCGAGCACGGGAACTTCAGGCGTATGCGAACTGAATTGTCCGCTGCGTGTAGCAATTCAGCTGGAAATCAACATTTGCCAAAATCCACGCACGACACGTCTTTAGAAATACTCCAATAACAAGACAAATAATGCAAGTGGTATGGTTGTACATTACCTAAATGACAGAACTGCATATTATTGTCTCAGATTACTCTGAATTATGCACGTACATATTATAAACATAATGATTGAAAAGATTTGATAAGGGGGTATCGGCATTTTCGTCGACATTTTAAAATCTCTTTGCGCGTGTATGTCTAGTCTTAGTAACAAGCGTTTGCAATTTAAAAAATCTTGATTAAACGCTCACGTCACGATTTGGTTAACGCGACACTTCGAGTTTTACCGGCATGGAAAACGACAAATTGTTGGGTCACTTTACCCTACACTTCGTAGATTTGGGTGACCTGTTTCACAAAAGGTACAGAACCGTTCACGTGATGTTAACGTGAACGTGACGTGACTGTTCGTACCAAGCCAAATTGAAAGGTTGCTTTTGCCAAAAAAGAGAAAAATGCGATGGAATCGCTACAGGTCACTTTACAAAAATCACAGAAACTGCTCGCTGCGAACCTCCACGAAATGCGGTCTATTCAGAACTTTCAATAGCTATTCATTCAACATCAAAGGCGGGTTATGTAACCACCAGGCTGGCTATTGTCCGTACCGAGCTCCGTGCCCGGAAGGCGAGCAGTTTCTGAGATTTTTTAAAAATTACCTCTTGCGATTTCACCTTATTTTATTCTTTGTTGAATAAATCAAACATAATTTCGTTTAGATGTGCATGCTGATGAATATTATAGCTAATCTATGCCCAATTATGATTCATTTTTATGCTTTAGATTTTAATGTGTGTCGCTCTGAAGAAGTGATAAGTTTCTTTTGGAACCCAGTTTATTTGTAAACCATTTGACCCAAACATATTTTGTTTATTTTAAAACATTTTAGTAATTATTTTTCTCCATATTGTGAAGCCCCCACTTCTGAAAACCTCTCCAGAGTAGAATTATATTGTTGACCTGTTGTGACATCATCAGCCATTCACTACTCAGTTACAAAGAAGTTACCTTCACCCAAGCTGAATGCCTAATCACAATAGCATCACACGGTTGAATAGAATACCAACTCACACACCTTTAATTTCAATAGCTGTTGCTATGTCAGAAGAAAAACACTGTCTAAGCTATTGCAACAGATATTTGTCGTTCATCCTTCGTTTTTATTTAAACTTAAAAGCGTATAATTATGCTCTGCCACTCTGCTCTTATCCTTGCTAATGTGAC
>JBAMJV010007560.1:0-105170 GCA_037951105.1 Echinarachnius parma
CTTTCAAAGTTGACAGTCAGTTTTCATTATCTCACAAAAAAATATCGGGGGCACTTCGGGAAATACCAGTAGGCCTAACTCAACGGTACCTTTAAAGGGATAGTTTTAGTTTTGGTATAGAGCTAGGCACTTCACAAAATATTTTTTTGTGAGATAATGAAAAACTGACTTTAAATTTGAAAGACCATACAATTTTAGTGACAGAATAAACTTTATTGATCAAAATCGGTTCAGAAACGACTGAAATATCCATAAACATATTTTATTCAAAAGTTTCTCCGCCAGGGGACATTTGACTTTTTAGAAACATTTTTAAAAGTGCTTAAATAGAAATCTAAATAAGTTCTTAAAATTTGTTGACGGATATCTCTATTGGATCATTATTTTAACACAACATTAAATGCACAATTTTGTATGAAAAATGGCTAAAATTACCACTTTTTTTTTAGAGCGCCTCCTGAGTTGTAACGGCTCTTTTTGAATGATACAAATGTCAAAAGTCAAAAATGTCCTCTGTGGATGCATGAGTGTGGGTGTCTGTGTACGCGTGTGTCTGTGTGTATGGACGCTTTTGTATGGGGTTTGTTTAGGGGGCAATGATTAGTCCTCTTTTATTTTCCCCTTTTTTGTTTTTGTTTAAAAAAAATCCAACCTCCAACCCTCCAAGAGAGATTCATCCAGAGACTTGTTACCATGCACAAAATCATCCACAACAATGTCGATCTCCAATTAATTGAACATTTAGAATTTATCAACAGGGGCGCGAGATCAGCAGCAACCAGAAACCTCAAACACTCTACCTCAAATTTCCACTATCGAACACTAATGACCACCAGAAGTCCTTCTTTCCTAACACTGCAAGAGACTGGGAACAAATTACCATACTCGGCCACTAGCATAACAGACTCTACAAAATTCCAGTCGTAGAAAATTTTTGAAGCCGAGACCAACAATTTTCGACATTTTCGAGACCGAGACCCCGATTTTCGCCAATTTTTGAGGCCGAGACCATGGGTTTTTCGATGTTTTCGAAGCCGGGACCACGCTTTTTCGCAGTTTTAGAGCCAAGACCATCAAAAATGACGGGTCGAGACCACTTAAATTTGGTCTCGAGACATTTCAAATTGAAAAGGGGGGGGTTCAAACCCCCAAAACAGTCATTTTTTGGGTAAAATAGGGGGGGGGGGGGGTTTGAAACCCCCCAAACCCCCCACCCCCCCCTGGGTACGCCTATGTTTGTAATTGTGTATACTCTTCGAGCATGGTGAAGTTATAACTATTATTTTGTACCGTAATGGTGCAGGTGTAATGGTGCAGGTTTTTGGTTACTGTTATGTTTGACCAATACTCAACTATCCTTTAAAATGCTTTCTCTTTGCAAACATTTACAAATGGGTATTAAATAGTTGTTGATTATTTTTATATATAATCACTATTTTCAACAAATCTTCACATGCACACTATTTTATTAAATAGTGAAAACTGAGTTTCAAATTTGAAAGAGCATACAATTTTAATGACAAAATGAACTATATTTGAGCAAAATCGGTTCAGAAATGGCTAAAATATCCATAAACATAACCCTTTTAAAATAATTGTGGGGCCCAACAATTATTTAATAATTTGGAACCAGCCGTTAAAAATGTATTTAAAATGCTTCCTCTTTTCAAAAATGTACACTCAACAACTATTAAAAAATTAAAATATTGTTGATTATTTCTCGATCTAATCACTATTTCAACAAAACATCACATGCACGCTATTTTATTTTGTCACATAACTTTATGAAGCTAAATATGCCGAAGGGGTAGTACTCGAAAGGAAAATATACACAATTACAAACGACTAAGTAAACAGCCTTTTATCATTAAAGAAGAGCCATTAAAACAAGAGGGCGCTCTCTAAAAAGGCATTGGTTTCAACCATTTTTTCGTACAAAATTATGCATCTGATGTTTTGTTGAAATAATGATTAAATAGAGAGATCATCAATAACAACTATTAAAAAAACGCTTTTGAACATTTTTGAAAAAATTTAAGCTTTTTAAAAAAAATTCTTTAAAAATCATCGAAAAAATTGGGGGCCCAAATTTATTACGATCGAATATATTTCGACACTCAGTTTGTCATTACCTCACAAAAACACTGTTGTGCAGCGCCCTCTCTACCAAAACTGAACTACCCCTTTAATGCAATTCCTTAGTGGGGTCATATAATTTATTCCCCACAAGAAAAAAATACCCCACAAGTATATTCTACCCATATGAAACCCCACAATAATGCCGTTGTGAGAACATCAATATTTTTTTTAAAAGTGATACACACACACACAATTGTACACGCACACACACATCGAAACACCCATAGACACATACAAATGTTCACACACACACACACACACACATATACAGATCATTGATATTGATGATACAGACACACATACACCCACAGATGTGCACGCAAACGCGCACACATGTGTACACTTTCACACAGACACACACATGCTAACAATAAGCCAGTTCGTAATTAGACTATGGAGCTTGGGTGACGTCAGAGGGCGTAGTCCGATATTCCATCAACGGGCTATCAACGTACAGTAAAGTGTATGCTATCATGTCATTTTACCGGATAATTTTAGTTTGACAGCATAAAACAAACATTAGATGCATAACATCAAAGTGGAAATTATACGAGCAGCTGCATAAGGCCATGTGTTTTGAACTGGGCCAGTGAATAGGTGGTGTTGTTACATCTGATCAACATGCATGGTAGTTAAACAGAGTGCCAAACTTTTAAAACAAAGGCAAAATTGTCATATGTGGTATCAAAGTGAAGGCAATATAAGTGACTATTGATTTAAAATCAGAAACAGAAATTTCAGTTCATCATTGTTGAGTTAATTTAAATTCTTTGGGGCAAAGTAGCAGATTTTTCATGGTGGAGGTGGAGGGGAGCATGAGGAGGGGAGCATAAATTTGGAGCATAATAGAAAACTGTGTAGAAACCATGCAAAGAGGAGGGGAGCATGAATTTTTGAGCATAATAGCATGACCCATGTACTGAGCACAGTGTATTCATGTGCAAGTATAATCACACACAACTTGACACAAGACTACTTTTGCCTTTGTGTGCTGGTCATGCAATTAATTGGGTCAAGTGCCCAATTGAAGAAACTATTGCTGGACACATTCTTGAAATTAAGAGCGATTAATCTACCACACAAAAGGAGATGTAATGAATAGGCTGTTTACTTCAGCATTGGGGGGGGGGGGGGGGGGTGGCTTCCTCAAGACTAGGGTAGTTTCTTATGAATGGGATCATTATGTACAATGACCAGATGTCATGAATAGTTAAACATTGGACAATTAAACATTTGGATAAACAAAATTCAAAGCCTAATATAGAGCCTATATACCATGAGAAGAGGAGCATAAAGTTGGAGCATAATTTAAAACTGTAGAAAGAATGTTGCAAAGAGGAGGGGAGCATGAATTTTTTAGTACAGTGTATTCACGTGCAAGTATAATCACACAAAAGACTACTTTGGCCTTTGTGCAGATAGATCTATAGTGCTTTTACACGCGTGATTACAATCACGATTATAATGTTTACAATCACTTTAATTATGTTGCATTGCTTTTACAAGACGAAAAAGACCATGCAATTACAATCACGTTTCTGGAAAAGTACCTGTAATAATTAACTAGTATGAAGTTGTATTTTAAGGATACTCAAACATACATAAACATTATACAGTACTTAGAAACATTTTCTCATCTAACCTTTTCTCGCTTTTCGTTATATTTTTACATATATTTGTTGACACACCTTATAGTGTTCTTTCAAATTGACATCATATTAGTAGATTCCTCATCCAATATAATTTCTAATAATGTTTTCACGCGTTTGGATAAAGATACTTTGACTTGGAGTACATTTTGTCATGATCTATTGTATTGTGCATACCTAAATATTGTACACAAAGATGATTGCACAAAATTACATTACCATATATGAAACATAGCAAATGATATATCAAACGAAAGGTACAATCACGCTTAATTGAATTATGCATACAACATTTCACTAGGTGGATAAGATTTTTCTCCAGTGGCGATTTTTTAATGGTACTTTTGTTGTCTAATTTTCGTCATATTTTAGCCCATTTTTTTGACACACCCTGTACAGTTGTTTTTAAAACAGCACAAATGGAATCCTGGTACCATATCCTTTCCAAAAATATATACCTTCATGGGTCCTGGATGTAAATTAATAACAATATTTTGACTTTAATAAAATTTGTCATGATCTCTTGAAAACCCCTCAGTGTAACGCTTACTGGCCCAGTTCAAAACACATGGCCATAAACTCATAAAGAACACATTTGATGTAAAGTATATTCAAGAATTTACCGATTTTTCTCCATATCAACTTTCTTGTAATCATCTTTCTTGTGAATGATCTAGGTGAATCATTCACACGCAATAATGCTATGTCAGGCGGGCGATAAGCATACCACCCATTCGTACAATGTACCGTTCAAAATTGAACGCTATGTCTTGGGACGCCATCGCCAAGGAAAACAGACGGGATATAATATTTCTTTCTACATGTTGCGCGGTCTTCAAAACAAGAAAGTCGGTAATCATTATCAATTTATATAAATTGTGGATCACATAAACGAAATTTTGTTTGCATTTGCTAATAAATGGGAGAGAGAAATCAGCCGGCAAAAACTGTTTTTGCGTTGGATAGTGCAGCAAGCGGAAGACGATAATCTCCGCACAATGCTATGCACACTATTATGTACACCTATACGTGCGTGCTAGCCAGGCCAAGCAAGGCTTGGTGAAATTATTGATCAATAAATATCATCATTACACATGAATAACACATTCTATCAAACCGGTTCTTGTTCTATGAAATAGAACATATTATGCTATTAACCTTTGATGTGGTGAATACAAAAACGATGGGCTTATTTTTATCCTGATCCAGATTTTAAAAACGTAAACAAATAATTCGCATTCGATTGCACGTGTGGCTCCTTTGATTCTCACGATCGATGGAATATCAAAATACCCGGAAGTAAATACGCGCATGCGCAGATTGTAACTACGAACTGGCTTATACCATGTGGGGTGGGTACAATTCCCCTTGGGGGTGTTTCGAAACCCAATCAAAATGTTGCTTTCATAGACTTGCAGAGATAAGGAGGAATAATCTCTGAAAGTTCGAGCATAATCGGGCAAGAAACAAGAAAACTATGGCTCTTTGAAGATGTCGAATTATTTCTATGGGGAACTCAAATTGGCAACGCACTCTGATAAGTGTGTAGACTCATTGAAGTATACCACTACGTAGTGTTATACTCCAATGGTGTGATCGACTATTCTCCATATGTTTTGTACACAAATTTTCCCATTTGTAGTTTTCTTCATAGTCACACTTTTCCTTTCCCTCAACTCATATGTTATTTATAAATGCATTCTACAAAATGTTGAACTCAAAGGGTAATCGTGTATAAATTGAGAAAATTGAACAAAATTAAAATTGTGTGTACAAAATGTATGGGGAGTAGTCCACAACTTCGCCAGAGTGCGTTGCCAATTTGAGTCACTCGTAGAAATAAATGGCTCTTTTCAAATGTTCTTATTTCTTGACCGATCATGCTCAAATGTTCAGGGACTATTCATCATATTAAGTGTATTATATTGCATCCAACAATTTGTCTGGAATTCATTGTCCTTTAAAGATCCTAAGTTATGGAAAGCTGTTATTTTTTTTTGTAATATTGTTAAAACAGTTCGTTTAAAATGCATGTTTTTAAAAATTAGTTAGATTTGTTATTATCAAGGATATAATTGTTGTGTTGGAAGTTCCAAATACTTGTAATACATTTGCTTTTTAATATGGTTGATGGCTTTCCATAATTTGTAGGTCCAACTTAGATTTATTCCAACTTAGATTTAAGTTCAACTTAGAATCGTTGTGAAACACCCCCAGATATACTGTTTTTTAGTTGGCCAGATTATGTTGGCTATATGGAGACATTTTAAAAGTTATAACCACTCAAGAAAACCAATAATTTTATGTTTCTGTTTATTTGGTTTATTTTGTCATAAACAAGTATTTTGAAAAATATTGGTATACATGTATTTAGAAAATACATGGTTTGCAACAACAAAATTTTTATAAGCTTCTCGCCAATCAAATAATGTCCAAGTTTGTATTATTATCTATCAATCTACATCTCCAGGGGGGTGTTTCACAAAGATCCTTAGTTGAACTTAACTCTAAGTTGGACTTAAATAGTATGGAAAGCTATTAGTTTCTTTGAAACAAAAATGTAAAAGTCCTTTTAAAAGGCACAAAATGTTGTTTCAAATCGCTAATATTTTTCTATTATCAAGGAGCTTTTTTGTTCTTGATGCAACATTTATGAAAAGTCTAATATTCTTTTTTTTGCCTTGGAATATTTTTTTATTCCAATGCTATACTAATGGCTTTCCATAATATTTAAGTCCAACTTAGTGCTAAGTTCAACTTAGGATCTTTGTGAAACACCCCCCTGTATACATGTACCATCACATTCACTATATGAGTACATTTAATTTCAAAGACTTTATATGTTGCAATCAATAAACAGATGAGTTACAAAAAAAAATGGATAACGTAGAACATAAATGGCATGCACTAAAATAAATGTTGGTATGCAAAGAATACATAATATAGAACAAAGAATATGTATACATGAGTAGAAGTAAAACAGCTGGACTATATGTGTATAAACAAAGAAAGCAGAAGGTAGCCGTAGTATAAGCAAATGCTTGAGCAGATGGTCACAACCAAGCTAAAATATAATTGTAAATAGAGTTGTAATATTGGCAAACTGGCAAAGTAATCATATACATATACATACATATTTCAATTACATGTGACCGGCTATAGCAAAACCCTGCACTTGTGGGTGTCGGTAAAAATAAGAACTTTAATTTTCATACCATTCAAAAGGCCTCAGATCTTCACAAGCTTTCATTTGATGCTTTGTTCTAACAAACTGGTCTATTATTGGCGAAGAGATAATTGTTTCAAGTTTCGAATTTTAAGTCTTTTACACACATTATGTGAACTTAAAATGATAATTTCTTCAATAAATGAATTACCGACAAGTGCAGGGTTTTGCTATAGCGGATCACAAATATGAGTTGTGTTGGTTCAATTCAATATACATGTACATAATAATAGAATTAGCATATAAAACAAACAAGTCTCATTTTTAAGGCTATTACACACATGATAGAGATAAGAGAAGACACCAGAGAGAGAGGGAGGGTGAGAGAGAGAGCAAACAAACCAGCGAGTCAGTGATTTTGAGATTTAAAGGGGTAGTTCAGTTTTGATACAGAGGGCGCTGCACAAAATAATTTTTTGTGAGATAATGAAAAACTGAGTGTAAAATTTGAAAGAGCATACAGTTTTAATGGCAGAATAAACTTTATTTGATCAAAATCGGTTTAGAAATGGCTGAAATGTCAATTAATAAATCTGAGTGGAATAAATCTGGGCCCAAAGATTTATTCAATGATTTTGTTATTTTTACAAATGCTTACACTTTTTTTTTATTTATTCAAAAGAGGTTTTTGAATACTAGTTGTTGATGATATCTCTATTCAATCATTTAAAAAAACATCACATGCATACATTTGTACGAAAAAAGTTGAAACCAACGTTTTTTTTGTGTTTTAATTGGCTCTTTTTTAATGATAACAGGCTATTAACTTAGTCATTTGTAATTGTCTATACCTTTCAAGCATGGTAGAGTACGTAAGAACTATTCGTTTGTAATGTTATTGTGATCCAGGTAAAGTGTCTAACTCCACGAAAAATACTTGGAGCTTCCTCGTTTCTCTTCTGCCGTGTTGTTTAGCTTATGGTAAGAGAAGAATAAAATAGGGTTTGATTTTTTCAAATGTCCCTTTAGTATGAAGATAATTATCATTGAAAATCATTATTTCAAAAGCGTTAGCTAACGGTTTTGATAAAAAGTACAATTGTCGTCGCTGAACACGTCCGGGCCAGCACGCGTGGGAAATTTTCCCGACCCACTGAACCCACTGAAATTCCATGAATTCCGTACCGTCTGTATGTATACACGGGTGCGGATATCGTCAAGATGAAACGGATGATTATTACTGCGACAAATCTACAACAGACCATCAGTATTAGGTGATAAAATATTAACTCAATATTCGTTTTTTTTCACTAGGTAAACAGTGTTCGTTTTCTTTCAAACTTTCACAAATCTTTCAATTGTATTTTACAATGATATTGATATAGGATTGAAGTCTCAAATGTCATTTTGTGCAATGTCTGACACTTTACCTGGATCACTTTAAAGCCCAGCCTTACCAAAACTGTACTACCCCGTTAAAAGCCAAATAACAGTATTGGGAAAGTTATCAAAAACATATATGTTGCTACACATTTTTTAATCCTTTTTCCTTGTTTAAGTTGACTACACTTGACAAGAGAAGATCAAATAATTGTATTACCTTAACTTCTTAAGATACAAAAAAAAACAGTAAAGAGAGAACATTTTCTTTGAAGGGATCTAGTAATATTGTCCAAATCCCCAAAATCCAATTGGTATTCTAGCAATTTCTTCATACCTTGTCAAATAAGTATGGGACAGTTTAGGTTTTTTAGAATTTCCTTTACGTTAACAAAATATTTACGATTGAAGTGTTCATGCAGATGTTTAAACTATAGACCACTGGATAGTTGTAACCGTGTACCAAGCCAGTGCAATGAGTTGTGAATATCACTTTACATTTTTGATAATTACTCGACCATACAAGGTCCATTTAACTTTTTCAGTGGACATATCAGATAACAACAATATACATTGTATCAACCATTCATCACTTTTGGCACATGTCAACAAAGTTACTAGATACCTTAAAAACAAATTGTTGCTATCAGTTACTAGCAAAGAGTGAAAAATAAGCAATTTCAGAAACTCAAATAACTACAAAACTTTCAGACATTGAACTGACAGATTTCAACAAACTCTCTGTATCTTGTTTATAATCATTTGATGTAATATCCTATGCATAAGTTTCCAACGAAGAAACATCATGGAAACTGTATTAAATATTGCTAGTATCGGCTTACATGGTGGTGTATATAATATGTGTGGTTTGCGGTTGCACCAAGTATAAGGAGAGGATTGGCGAGTCCTGAGAAGGACTGTTTCTTTCTAGGATAATCCTGAAAAGGACTGTGGTAGTCCTAGAAAGGACTGTTCGTAGTCCTGGAAAGGAATGTCTGTATTCTTTCTTGGGCTTGTAGTTATGAGAACTACAGCACTTGTATAGTTATTGTAAGGAGAGGGTTGGTGGTAGGTCTCAGAAGTATAATTGCTCAAGAAAGAATACCAACAGTCCTTTCCAGGACTACCAACAGTCCTTTTTAGGACTATCCTAGAAAGAATACCAACATTCCTTCTCAGGACTCACCAATCCTCTCCTTATACATGGAAACTGTATTGCATTAATGTGGTTTTGTAATGGCATGTAACATGGTTTTTTTTCTTCTCTCTCTACCTAGTTTTTAATTCACAGTATACGTTGGGGTATTTGTAAACGTATATATGGTTCAGCAAAAACCAATGTGTGCAATAATAACTCATTGTGTTATAACTGCAAGGTGGCTAAACAAGTGTGTGTGTCTTCAGGTGCGTTCTTAGAGTACCTTTCTGAGAGAAGGGCCGTGTACACACCTTGCAAGTGAAAGGCCTTTCACCAGTATGTGTCCTCATGTGCATTGTTAGAGTATCTTTCCGGGTGAAAGCCTTTGAACATACCCTGCAAGTGAAAGGCCTTTGACCAGTATGTGTCCTCATGTGATTAACCAGAACAGGTTTCTGAGAGAAAGCCTTTGAACATATGATGACATAAATGGTACCCCGGGGTACCAGACGAAAATCCGCCATTTTGTTTAATTATTTATTTAATTTTTAAGGCTGTACTGTGGGTTTAGCGTGCATACAATCGCACGCTGCACTGCATGCACAACGCAATAGATGCGGTACGGTTGGACGCAAGATGGCGCTACACAACGCAGGATACCGGGGTACAACGGTACCCCGGGGTACTGCGTGTGTCATCATATGCTGCAAGTGAAAGGTCTTTCACCCGTGTGTGTCCTCATGTGTGTTGTTAAAGTAAGTTTCCGTGTGAAAGCCTTATAACATACCATGCAAGTGAAAGGTCTATCGCCCGTGTGTGTCCTCATGTGTTTAACCAGAACATGTTTCTTTGAGAAAGACTTTGAACATAAGCTGCAATTGAAAGGTCTATCGCCAGTATGCGTTCTCATGTGATCAACCAGATGATTTTTCTGAGAGAAAGCCTTCAAACATTCCTTGCATGTGAAAGGTCTTTCACCAGTATGTGTCCTCATGTGCACTGTTAGATTACTTTTATACGAGAAAGTCCCTGAACATACATTGCAAATGAAAGGTCTTTCACCAGTATGTGTCCTCATGTGATTAACCAGAACAGGTTTCTGAGAGAAAGCCTTTGAACATATGCTGCAAGTGAAAGGTCTATCGCCCGTGTGTGACCTCATGTGCATTGTTAGAGTATATTTCCGTGTGAAAGCCTTTGAACATACCTTGCAAGTGAAAGGTCTATCACCCATGTGTGTCCTCATGTGCGTTGTTATAGTATCTTTCCATGTGAAAGCCTTTGTACACACCTTGCAAGTGAAAGGCCTTTGACCAGTATGTGTCCTCATGTGATTAACCAGAACATGTTTCTGAGAGAAAGCCTTTGAACATAAGCTGCAATTGAAAGGTCTATCGCCAGTATGCGTTCTCATGTGATCAACCAGAACATGTTTACATGAGAAAGTCTTTTTACATACACTGCAAGTGAAAGGTCTTTCACCAGTATGTGTCCTCATGTGTGTTGTTAAAGCATGTTTCCGTGTGAAAGCCTTTGAACATACCTTGCAAATGAAAGGCCTTTCACTAGTGTGTGTCCTCATGTGAATTGTTAGAGTATGTTTCCGTGTGAAAGCCTTTGTACATACCCTGCAAGTAAAAGGTCTTTCTCCAGTATGTGTCCTCATGTGTTCTTCTAGATACCGTTTTTCAATGAAACCCTTTGGACACAGGCTGCATTTGTAGTGTCTGCTACCATCGTCACTATTATCACCCATTATTTCCAAATGATCCTCACTAAGTTCATCAGTGTTTATTCTTGATTGAATCCCTGAGCTACATGTATCTGTCTCACCCTCCGGAAGGGCCTGCTTTTCTTGGTTTGGAGAGGTGTTTTTCTTTCCAGAAGTAATCTTGTCACCTTCCTGGTGATCACCATTTTCTGTAAGGGAACATGACAGAAATAGGTTATAGTCAAGACTATACTATGTTTCCTTTCATAATTATGTATCTTCAATAATTTCCCTTAATGCTACATGTTAGGATATATATTCCTATCAGTGCTGTCCGGACTCGGACTCCCTTTTGATGGTCTCGTGTCCCTATGTAAAACATATGGGAACATGCCATTTCGTTGGGGACTCGGACTCGGAATTTGTGGACAGCACTGATTCCTATGCAAAGTATACGTTTGGGTCCTTTTATAATTCATGCGCTTTTAATATTGGATGATATTTACTGAATTAATCCCTTTGTGAATATGCAGTAGTGTCAAGGTCTTTAACGTTTTTTTGTGTTCTTACACTCTAACAATTCTTACATTCCTGAATGAAAACCTTTGTACATATGCTGCTTGATAAATCGTCTTTCTCTAGTATGTATCTTGTGCATTGATAGATCAAAATTTTGCATAAATGTCTTTGAACATAGGCTACAAGGATATGGGGGTGTTTCACAAACATCCAAAATTGAACTTAACTCAAAGTTGGACTTAACTATTATGAAAAGCCATTTGTAGCTGTGGAATACAATATATTCAAAAGCAACAAAGCAAGAATAAATGTTGCATCCACAACATGAAATTTCTTTGGAAATATAAAATAGTAATAGTTTGAATCAGCAAGATGGACTTTTACAACAATTTTCAAGGAAACTAATTGTTTTCCATACTTTTCAAGTCCAACTGTTACGTTCAACTTAGGAGCTTTGTGAAACACCCCCATGGTATTTCACCAGTGTACCCTGTATACATATGTTGCAAGTGAAAGTTCCATAACCAGTGTGTGTCCTCATGTCATAGAACGCCTTTGAACAAACCTTGCATTTGAAAGGCCTTTCACCAGAATGTGTCCTCATGTGTATTGCTAGATGACCTTTTTTGGAGAAAGCCTTTGAACATATGCTGCAATTGAAAGGCCTTTCCCCAGTATGTGTCAACATGTGCCCTTTTAGAGTACTTCTATCAGAGAAAGCCTTTGAACATACCTTGCAAATGAAAGGTCTTTCACCAGTATGTGTCCTCATGTGACTTTCTAGATTAACTTTTTGCGAAAAAGCCTTCAAACATTCCTTGCATTTGAAAGGTCTTTTACCGGTATGTGTCCTCATGTGAACTGTTAGAGTATGTTTCCGCGTGAAAGCCTTTGAACATACCCTGCAAGTGAAAGGCCTTTCACCAGTGTGTGTCCTTCTGTGTGTTGTTAGAGTACTTTTTGCATAGAAAGCTTGCGAACATATATTGCAAATGAATGGTCTTTCACCAGTATGTGTCCTCATGTGTATTGTTAGATGACTTTTTTTGGAGAAAGCCTTTGAACATATGCTGCAATTGAAAGGCCTTTCATCAGTATGTGTCCTCATGTGAATTGTTAGAGTTTGTTTCCGTGTGAAAGCCTTTGTACATACCCTGCAAGTGAAAGGTCTATCCCTAGTGTGTGCCTTCAGGTGTTTTTCTAGATACCCCTTTTTAATGAAACCCTTTGGAAACATGCTGCATTGGTAGTGTCTGCTGCCATCTTTGTCACTATCATCACCCATTACTTCCACATGATCCTCACTAAGTTCATCAATGTTCATTCTTGATTGAATCCCTGAACTACATGTACCTGTCTCACCCTCCTGAAGGGCCTGCATTTTTGGCACTCCGTCTAGATTTGGAGAGGTGTTTTTCTTTCCAGGAGTAATCTTTTCACCTTCCTGGTGATCACCATTTTCTGACAGAAATAGGTTATATTCAAGACTCACTATGTTTCCTTTCATAATTATGTTCCTTTAATAAGTTTCCTTAAGTTCCATTAATGCTACATGTTAGGATCTATATTCCTATGCAAAGTATACCTTTAAGTGCTTGATAAGTTTATGCGCTGGACCATAAAACCATGTACAAAGTGAGTGCAATGAGTTTAATAGGGAATATCATGTTGCATTTTTGCTCATTTCTTGGCCATATATTCAGATAACAACAATACGCATTGAATCAACCACACGTCTCTTTTTGCACATGTCAACAAAGTCACTAGATCCCTTTAAAGATTGTTTTATGCTTATCCCAATCCAAACCAACACGAGTAAGAATACTTTGGGGACGTTTCAGGGACGTTCGGGGCGCTAGCGGTTTGGTGTCAGAGTGGTATCGGAATCTTTTGTTGTGACTGCTAGCCCCGTTTCGGGCTCTTGTCGATGCCCGATAAAGTGGAAGTTCTTTCTGGTTTCGGTTTAGATTCGGTTTGGCGATGTGACTGCTAAATTATAGATGCCAGTAACCAAGCTTTTGCCTAACCCCTGTGTTTGAGTCAAGTCAAATTTGATTTGAAGACCACCAATTTGCATCATGTGCAGCTTATCCGATAAAACTTACGACCTGTTCATACAAAGTCTTTCACCAACATATATCATCATGCATTTTGTCAGATGGACTGTACAAGAGAAGCTTCCAAACATATCTGGAAATTGATGTCTTCCACCAGTTTGTGGACTGATATATTTTGTTTCAGTGATCACCTTCCTGAGAAAAAGCATTTGACCATACCTAATTATGTAAACTGTATTTTACAAATAATGTGTCTTATGTTTGTTAAAATCTGCTTTCTCTAAGAAATCTTTTAGATATACAGTACCTTGCAAATGTGATAGACTGTGGGGGAAAACACATTTTGAGCACGAATTGCAAGTGAAATGTCAAAGCATTATGTGATCTCATGTGTTGAACCAGAACACCTTCCTGATAGAAAGCATTTGAACATATCTTGCATTGAAAATGCTTCTCACCAGTGTGTATCAACATGTGCTTTTCTAGATCACATTTCTGGATGAAAGCCTTTGTACACATGCTGCAATTGAAAGGTCCGTCACCAGTGTGTGTCCTTGTATGTCTTGTTAGATTACCTTGATCAGCGAAAGCCTTTGAACACATGCTGCAATTGAAAGGTCCGTCACCAGTATGTGTCCTTGTATGTCTTGTTAGATTACCTTGATCAGCGAAAGCCTTTGAACACATGCTGCAATTGAAAGGTCTTTCACCAGTATGTGTCCTCATACATTGTAATGATAGATGATGGTTTCTAGTGAAAGCATTTGAACATACGGTGCAATTAAATGGCCTTTCACATGTGTGTCTTCATGTGATCAACCAGAACACATTTCTGAGAGATAGCCTTTGAACATACCTTGCATTTGAAACTAAGGCTTTTCACAAGTGTGTATCCGCATGTGTCTTGTTAGATCAACTTTTTGATAAAAGGCTTTTGAACATTCACTGCAATTAAAAGGTCTTTCACCAGTGTGTGTCCTTGTGTGTCTTCTTAGATTACCTTGCTCAGAGAAAGTCTTTGAACATACACTGCAATTAAAAGGCTTTTCACCAGAATGTGTCCTCATGTGTCTTTCTAGATCACATTTCTGAACGAAACCCTTTGAGCACATGCTGCAATTCAAAGGTCTTTCACCAGTATGTGTTCTCATGTGTGATGACAGAAGATGTTTTCTCCTGAAAGCCTTTGAACATACGGTGCAAATGAAAGGCCTTTCACCAGTATGTGTCATCATGTGGGTTTTTAGATTTCTTCTATCAGAGAAAGCCTTTGAACATACAGTGCAAATGAAAGGCCTTTCACCAGTATGTGTCATCATGTGGGTTTTTAGATTATGATTCCATGTGAAAGCCTTTGAACATATCCTGCAAGTGAAAGGTCTATCACCAGTGTGTGTCATCATGTGTTTAACCAAACTGTCTTTGAGAGAGTAGGCCTTTGAACATACCTTGCAAATGAAAGGCCTTTCACCAGTATGTGTCGTCATGTGTGATGACAGAAGATGTTTTCTCCTGAAAGCCTTTGAACATATGGTGCAAATGAAAGGCCTTTCACCAGTATGTGTCCTCATGTGGGCTTTTAGATTTCTTCTATCAGAGAAAGCCTTTGAACATACAGTGCAAATGAAAGGCCTTTCACCAGTATGTGTCATCATGTGGGTTTTTAGATTATGATTCCATGTGAAAGCCTTTGAACATATCCTGCAAGTGAAAGGTCTATCACCAGTGTGTGTCATCATGTGTTTAACCAAACTGTCTTTCAGAGAGTAGGCCTTTGAACATACCTTGCAAATAAAAGGCCTTTCACCATTATGTGTCGTCATGTGAGTTGTTAGATTATGTTTCCATGTGAAAGCCTTTGAACATAGCCTGCAAATGAAAGGTCTATCACCAGTGTGTGTTCTCAGGTGTTTTTCTAGATACCCCTTTTTCATGAAACCCTTTGGACACAGGCTGCATGTGTAGTGTCTGCTACCATCTTTGCTACTTTCATCACCGATTATTTCCAAATGATCTTCACTAAGTTCATCAGTGTTCACTCTTGATTGAATCCCTGAGCTACATGTATCTGTCTCACCCTCCTGAAGGGCCTGCTTTTCTTTCACTCCTCCAAGATTTGGAGAGGTGTTTTTTCCAGAAGTAATCTTGTCACCTTCCTGTGGGTCAGCATACTCTGCAAGGACATGAAAAAATGAGGTAATATTCAAGCATTTGCTATATGTTTCATTTGCCACATGTGAGAGGGTTATAAGATGCGCAACAAATACCCAAAGTGGCATAGTGTGGACTTACTGATGGGGGGGGGGGGGGGGGGGGGGGGGTTAGGGCACACTTTGTTTCTCTTTATTTTTACTCCTTTTTACTGTTTATTGCTTTTATCCAATTATTCTTGGGAGTAAGACTCTCCACACTGGGCAGTTGTGATTCAAACAAAAGAGATTTGATGACCTTTCAATGTCATTTTACGGGGTGTTTACTAGGGATTTCTAGATGAACTGGCATTGTAAGTTCGACATAAAATTAGGCTGTTTAAGTCATGTAAAATCAATAGTTTAGTTTTAAAAACAAAACTTACAATTCATTCAAAATCATCAATAATTTTCAGTATCACATAGAATGCATGATATTGATAAAAACTTTCTTATAAGTCTCAAATTTTTGTTTTGGATATTTTATAATCCATGGCTACCAATCCCATGGTAGAACTAGAAATTGTTACACCATAGACCTGGTAGACCATAACAATATGCTTGAGTAATGGTTGAGGTTTGTAAATTTGCACACAAAAAAACATGCCGTACAGCCTGACATATGAGAAAATATTGATAAAAATAGCAGATTTAAATGTTATCGTTTAATATTTGGGTCTACATATTAGTCAAGTCGAAAAAAAAAGTAAAATTCAAGATGAAACAAACATACCGGAGTGCGAAAAGTACGCTGCCGCATTGTATATCTTTATTTTTTAATTTTTAATTTATTTTATTTATACGAGTTGATTATAAAGATCCCACCCTATACTAAAGAAGAGCATTCTCATTCCAATAACAAGAAGAAAATTTGCATACTTGGGACTAACTAAAAATGTTGATATACACAGCTAGAGCGATTTTGTAGAACAATTTAATTTTGTTTAGCTGACATGTTTTGGCTCACGGGGGCTTTTTCGAAGCTTACCGTGTATTTTTTGCGTTCAACCCTCTGTGAAAATTTGAGCATCAGAAATCATGTTTAAAGGGTACCACCACCCAAAACTAATATTCTTATAAATGAAAGGTAACATCTTTAGTATTCCATTCCATCAACAAGTTCACAAAAATATGTTTCCAGAAAAAAAATATATCATTGGAAAACGCATCACCATTCTACAGCATGCATTCATGGGTCTGCATGTACAAGACTTCTTTGCCCAGAGCGAACGAATCGCACGAGATTCTATTGTCTCCAAACGTACGCATGAATAGCATTGGCGCACTTGCAAATGTTTGGCCCATACGGAACCAGGAAATAGTAGTGGTTCCGTAAGTGGTGGAAATTAATTGCTTTGTTTATGAATTACACAACCCTTTGCAAAATGTTGGGTATCTATTTGATATCACAAAACGGTACCAAAACATATAATTATGTGTTGTTCTTTGCCCGGTGGTCCCCTTTAAATATGATCAGATTACAGCACTTGAATGGATGCCGATCTTTGAAGCAGCCCGTTTTCTCCTTTATTTTAAAATTGCTCCTTTATTTTACAATTGTTTCAGGCCTTTAGCTTCCAAATATTTGGCGCTCATTTTGAGAGGGTTTGCTTAGTTTGAATATACCCTTTTAACCCTATACAGGGTGGCCCCAAAAACGGAACGGGCCATTTCCCAAAATAAAGTAACAAAACGATTATGTCCATCGCATAGGGTGTCTTTTCCAATGAAAAACAATACCAAGAATAGTCATTTTGGTGGTGTAGTTTTTGTTTTAGGGCACTCTGAGTGACACCATGTCAGGTTCCCATTTTTGTCAATTTTTACCACTTACTGCTCATTTATAAAGCATTGAACAACTGTGCCCATTCTTTTGTTTCACCGCTGAATGCATACTAACAATGGCGCACATATTGCTCCACTATAACGGGCGAATTATCAGGCACTCACTTGGTAAAGTTTGACCTGACATGGTGTCACTCACAGCGCCCTAAAAACAAAATCTACTCAACCAAAATTATTGTTCTTGGTATCGAAAAGACCCTATCCGATGGACATAATAATTCTGTTACTTTATTTTGGGAAGTGTCCCGTTCCATTTTTGTTTGGGCCACCCTGTATAGCCCGGGCTATTTTGAAAAGTCTGCATAGCCGGGGGGGGGGGGGGGGGGGCTTATTTGCTCATGTGTATTGTTAGATGACCTTTCTGGGTAAAAGTCTTTAAACATATTCATGATGTGCTGTCATGTGTCGAATCAGAACATCTTTCCGAGAGAAAGCCTTTTAACATTCCTTGCATTTGAAAGGCCTTTCCCCAGTATGCGTCCTCATGTGTCATTCTAGCTTATGTTTCTGAATGAAGCCCCTTTTAAACATGGTGCAAATGAAAGGTCTTTCACCAGTATGTATTGTCATGTGATCAACCAGAGTATCTTTCCTGGAGAAAGCCTTCAAACATTCCTTGCATTTGAAAGGCTTTTCCCCAGTATGTGTCATCATGTGCCCTTTTAGAGTACTTCTATCAGAGAAAGCCTTTGAACATACCTTGCAAATGAAAGGTCTTTCACCAGTATGTGTCATCATGTGCACTTCTAAAGTAACTTTTTGCGAGAAAGCCTTTAAACATTCCTTGCATTTGAAAGGCTTTTCACCAGTGTGTGTCCTCATGTGTTTTGTTAAATGGCCTTTTATGGAGAAAGCTTTTGAACATATGCTGCATGTAAAAGGCCTCTCACCAGTATGTGTTCTCATGTGATTAACCAGAACATGTTTCCGAGAGAAAGCCGCTGAACATTCCTTGCAATTGAAAGGTCTTTCACCAGTGTGAGTCCTCTTGTGTTTTTCAAGATCAGATTTACGAATGCAACCCTTATGCTTCATGTAAAAGGCCTCTTGCCAGTATGCGTTCTCATGTGATCAACCAGATGATTTTTCTGAGAGAAAGCCTTCAAACATTCCTTGCATTTGAAAGGTCTTTCACCAGTATGTGTCCTCATGTGCACTGATAGATTACTTTTATTAGAGAAAGCCTTCAAACATTCCTTGCATTTGAAAGGTCTTTCACCAGTGTGTATCCTCATGTGCACTGATAGATTACTTTTATTAGAGAAAGTCCCTGAACATACATTGCAAATGAATGGTCTTTGACCAGTATGTGATCTAATGTGCACTGATAGATTACTTTTATAAGAGAAAGTCCCTGAGCATACATTACAAATGAATGGTCTTTCACCAGTATGTGATCTCATGTGTGTAACCAGAACATGTTCCCGAGGGAAAGCCTTTGAACATATATGATGACATAAAGTTAAACGGTAACCTGGGGTACCAGACGAAAATCCGCCATTTTGTTTAATTATTTATTTAATTTTGAGGGCTGTACTGTGGGTATAGCATGCATACAATCGCCCGCTGCACTGCATGCACAACGCAATAGCTGCGGAACGGTTGGACGAAACATGGCGCTACAAAACGTGGGATACCGGGGTACTGAGTGTGTCATCATATGCTGCAAGAGAAAGTCTTTCAAACGTGTGTGTCATCATGTGTATTGTTGACCTTTTATGTGTGTGTCTTCATGTGATTTGTTAAATGGCCTTTTATGGAGAAAGCCTTTGAACATATGCTGCATGTAAAAGGCCTCTCACCAGTGTGTGTCCTCATGTGATAAACCAGAACATGTTTCTGAGAGAAAGCCTTTGAACATTCCTTGCAAATGAAAGGTCTTTCACCAGAATGTGTTCTCATGTGATCAACCAGATTAGTTTTCTGAGAGAAAGCCTTCAAACATTCCTTGCATTTGTAAGGTCTTTCACCAGTGTGAGTCCTCTTGTGTTTTTCAAGATCAGATTTCTGAATGAAACCCATTGTACATTTGATGCATGTGAAAGGCCTTTCACCAGTATGTGTCCTCATGTGTATTATTAGATAACCTTTTTGTGAGAAAGTCTTTGAACATATGCTGCAAGCAAAAGGCCTTTCACCAGTATGTGTCCTAAGGTGTTTTTCAAGATTACATTTCTGAATGAAACCCTTTGTACATTTGCTGCATGTGAAAGGCCTTTCCCCAGTATGAGTCATCATGTGCTCTTTTAGAGCACTTCTAACAGAGAAAGCCTTTGAACAAACTTTGCAAATGAAAGGCCTTTCACCAGTATGTGTCTTCATATGTATTTTAAGATGACATTTTTTAATGAAACCCTTTGAACATATCCTGCAAGTGAAAGGTCTATCACCAGTGTGTGTCCTCATGTGTTCTTCTAGATACTCATTTTTGATGAAACTCTTTGGACACAGGCTGCATTTGTAGCATCTGCTACCATCTTTGTCACTATCATCACCCATTATTTCCACATGATCCTCACTTAGTTGATCAGTGTTCATTCTTGATTGAATCCCTGAGCTACATGTATCTGTCTCACCCTCCTGAAGGGCCTGCTTTTCTTTCACTCCTCCAAGATTTGGAGAGGTGTTTTTTCCAGAAGTAATCTTGTCACCTTCCTGTGGGTCAGCATACTCTGCAAGGACATGAAAAAATGAGGTAATATTCAAGCATTTGCTATATGTTTCATTTGCCACATGTGAGAGGGTTATAAGATGCGCAACAAATACCCAAAGTGGCATAGTGTGGACTTACTGATGGGGGGGGGGGGGGGGGGGGGGGGGGGGTTAGGGCACACTTTGTTTCTCTTTATGTTTACTCCTTTTTACTGTTTATTGCTTTTATCCAATTATTCTTGGGAGTAAGACTCTCCACACTGGGCAGTTGTCACTGGGCAGTTGTGATTCAAACAAAAGAGATTTGATGACCTTTCAATGTCATTTTACGGGGTGTTTACTAGGGATTTCTAGATGAACTGGCATTGTAAGTTCGACATAAAATTAGGCTGTTTAAGTCTTGTAAAATCAATAGTTTAGTTTTAAAAACAAAACTTACAATTCATTCAAAATCATCAATAATTTTCAGTATCACATAGAATGCATGATATTGATGTAAACTTTCTTACAAGTCTCAAATTTTTGTTTTGGATATTTTATAATCCATGGCTACCAATCCCATGGTAGAACTTGAAATTGTTACACCATAGACCTGGTAGACCATTTATAACAATATGCTTCAGTAATGGTTGAGGTTTGTAAATTTGCACACAAAAAACCATGCCGTACAGCCTGACATATGAGAAAATATTGATAAAAATAGCAGATTTAAATGTTATCGTTTAATATTTGGGTCTACATATTAGTAAAGTCGAAAAAAAAAGTAAAATTCAAGATGAAACAAACATACCGGAGTGCAAAAAGTACGCTGCCGCATTGTACATCTTTATTTTTTAATTTTTTATTTATTTTATTTATACGAGTTGATTATAAAGATCCCACCCTATACTAAAGACGAGCATTCTCATTCCAATAACAAGAAGAAAATTTGCATGCTTGGGACTAACTAACCAGAACGTCAATGACGTAGCGCTCATCCGGCATCTCGCAACATCAAATATTGCAAATTTCATGTGGTACACTTTCCAACTGGTCAAAAAATAAAAATGTGATGCCCTGGAAGGGACATAAAAATTAATTTTAAAAAAATAGAGTGAAAAAAATATAAATTTGACGCCCCAGAAGGGACATGGGAAAATAAATAAATAAATAAATTAAAAAAAATATTTAAAAAAATTAAAAAAATAATAAATAAAAAAAAAAATAAATAAATAAATAAATAAATAAATAAATAAATAAATAATAAAAATAAATAAATAAATAAATAAATAAATAAATAAATAAAAAAATACCATAGTTAATTCATGGAGAAAAATTTCAAAATTCTGTGTAGAAGTTTAGTGTACCAAAGTTAGCTCTACCAGATAAAGCAAACCAAATCAAAATCGGTCGAGAAATGAAGGAGAAGAAGCATTTTTTGTGATTTTTGGAATAAATTTGCATAAATTACCATAATTAATTAATGGAGAAAAATTTCAAAATTCTGTGTAGAAGTTTAGTGTACCAAAGTTAGCTCTACCAGATAAAGCAAACCAAATCAAAATCGGTCGAGAAATGAAGGAGAAGAAGCATTTTTTGTGATTTTTGGAATAAATTTGCATAAATTACCATAATTAATTAATGGAGAAAAATTTCAAAATTCTGTGTAGAAGTTTAGTGTACCAAAGTTAGCTCTACCAGATAAAGCAAACCAAATCAAAATCGGTCGAGAAATGAAGGAGAAGAAGCATTTTTTGTGATTTTTGGAATAAATTTGCATAAATTACCATAATTAATTAATGGAGAAAAATTTCAAAATTCTGTGTAGAAGTTTAGTGTACCAAAGTTAGCTCTACCAGATAAAGCAAACCAAATCAAAATCGGTCGAGAAATGAAGGAGAAGAAGCATTTTTTGTGATTTTTGGAATAAATTTGCATAAATTACCATAATTAATTAATGGAGAAAAATTTCAAAATTCTGTGTAGAAGTTTAGTGTACCAAAGTTAGCTCTACCAGATAAAGCAAACCAAATCAAAATCGGTCAAGAAATGA
This sequence comes from Echinarachnius parma, assembly GCA_037951105.1. Taxonomy (NCBI): domain Eukaryota; kingdom Metazoa; phylum Echinodermata; class Echinoidea; order Clypeasteroida; family Echinarachniidae; genus Echinarachnius; species Echinarachnius parma. The sequence goes on from JBAMJV010007560.1 coordinate 22,478, forward strand.
AGGAGAAGAAGCATTTTTTGTGATTTCGAATAAATTTGCATAAATTAGCATATATAATGAATTTCACGATTCTGTGTAGAAGTTTTAAATCCCCCTCCTAGCCCTATCTTATGAAACAATCAGAATCAAAATCGGTTGAAAAATAACGAAGAAGAAGCATTTTGAAAATTGTGGACGGACGGACGGACGGACGGACGGACGGAAGGACGGACGGACGGAAGGACGGAAGGACGGACGGACGGACGGACGCCGGACGCAACGCCATGGCATAAGCTCATCGGGCCCTTCGGGCCGGATGAGCTAAAAATGTTGATATACACAGCTAGAGCGATTTTGTAGAACAATTTAATTTTGTTTAGCTGACATGTTTTGGCTCACGGGGGCTTTTTCGAAGCTTACCGTGTATTTTTTGCGCTCAACCCTCTGTGAAAATTTGAGCATCAGAAATCATGTTTAAAGGGTACCACCACCCAAAACTAATATTCTTATAAATGAAAGGTAACATCTTTAGTATTCCATTCCATCAACAAGTTCACAAAAATATGTTTCCAGAAAAAAAATATATCATTGGAAAACGCATCACCATTCTACAGCATGCATTCATGGGTCTGCATGTACAAGACTTCTTTGTCCAGAGCGAACGAATCGCACAAGATTCTATTGTCTCCAAACGTACGCGTGAATAGCATTGGCGCACTTGCAAATGTTTGGCCCAAACGGAACCAGGAAATAGTAGTGGTTCCGTAAGTGGTGGAAATTAATTGCTTTGTTTATGAATTACACAACCCTTTGCAAAATGTTGGGTATCTATTTGATATCACAAAACGGTACCAAAACATATAATTATGTGTCGTTCTTTGCCCGGTGGTCCCCTTTAAATATGATCAGATTACAGCACTTGAATGGATGCGGATCTTTGAAGCAGCCCGTTTTCTCCTTTATTTTAAAATTGCTCCTTTATTTTACAATTGTTTCAGGCCTTTAGCTTCCAAATATTTGGCGCTCATTTTGAGAGGGTTTGCTTAGTTTGAATATACCCTTTTAACCCTATACAGGGTGGCCCCAAAAAACGGAACGGGCCATTTCCCAAAATAAAGTAACAAAACGATTATGTCCATCGGTAGGGTGTCTTTTCCAATGAAAAACGATACCAAGAATAGTCATTTTGGTGGTGTAGTTTTTGTTTTAGGGCACTCTGAGTGACACCATGTCAGGTTCCCATTTTTTTGTCAATTTTTACCAAGTCATTGCCAGACAATTCACACTTACTGCTCATTATAAAGCATTGAACAACTGTGCCCATTCTTTCGTTTCACAGCTGAATGCATACTAACAATGGCGCACATATTGCTCCACTATAACGGCCGAATTATCAGGCACTCACTTGGTAAAGTTTGACCTGACATGGTGTCACTCACAGCGCCCTAAAAACAAAATCTACTCAACCAAAATTATTGTTCTTGGTATCGAAAAGACCCTACCCGATGGACATAATAAAGTCTGCATAGCCGGGGGGGCTTATTTGCCCCCCCCCCCCCCACCCCCCCCCCCCCCAGCCCCCCAGATCTCGGCCAAATTATCGCGAATTATTAGAGGGATAAAGCCTGGGGGGGCACTCGAATTATTTTTTGATGGGGGTGTGCCTCACGGAACTCTGAAATGGGGGTCTGAAGAGCTGACTACAAACACAAAATATAGGGTCTTTGGAGCTACAAAAACCCTGAAACGGGAGTTAATAGGTCTAAGGAGCAGACTAAAACTACAAAAAACATAGACATGGAGCTACCAAAGACTTAAGGAAACCCTCAAAAGGCTCAAATGGTGGTCCAAGGAGCCGAACTACACGAGAGTAATGGACTTGGCGCTAGTCAAATACATAGCCAAGTCATTCCGGGGGACTATGGAGCCGAACTACAAGAAGAATAATGGACTTGGCGCTACTCAACTACCTAGCCAAGTCATTCCCGGGGTCTATGGAGCGGCAATTTTTGAAAATCGGGTATCTTTAGAGCTGCGATTGGGTGTGAAAAGGGGGTTCTTTTAAGCGGCACATACCCGTCTTACATTATACATGAGTGCCCCCCCCCCCCCCCCCCCCCGGGGGATAAAGGTGATACTTCTTCTTTAATGCCATGTGAAATTCAGCACAATAATTTCCCCCGCCTTGGAACTGGTCGTTTTGTGCTGAAGGGTCACAAATGCAACTCGTCTCTCCTACATCAGCGAAAAAAATACACGGGGGCGGCGGGCGAATTCGCCCCCGAAATGCCCATGTACGTACCTGAATCCTTTGACTGGACATTATGGAACGCATTGCGTGTTCCATGATGTGTTGGATGAGAAGTACTGTCTCTTGTGATGTCTGCTCCAGTATCCAATGCTTCTTTCTCAGTTGCTTGGGTCCCATCTCTCTTGCAATTATCACATTTCATGGCAATGTTCTGCTCCGTTCCATCCATGGAATACTGAAATCTGCTACCGTGAACTACCTTGTGACAGTCCTCACATTTAGCAGGCATTCTCACAATGTTTAGTTTCTGTAGCACAATCTTAGCGGTCTTCACTGGAGGTGATGTACTCTTGATCTCTCTGGAAGCTAACAATGGCGTACCAGTTAGCAAGAAATTGACTCCCACATCCAAATATTCATCACCACCTTAAAAGAAAAAATATATATCATTAGGAAACATATATCCCCTATCCGCTGCAGTTTTGTTTTCTTTTCATGGTTCAACTTATCATATTTATTATTTAACAATGCAGAATGGTACTGTGAGTTAATTTTCTTCTAAAATATAAAATACAAACACCATACCCAATGCATATTCTATGGGCGCAAGGTGGGCACCAGTCCATCTCCTGGCAAAAATTATTTTACGAAAAACAATGCTATAAAGTATTGGCCAAAATATAAATAAAATAAGATAATAAGTGTTCCCTCACATGCAATGTACAATTAAAACACTGTATCTTGCCAAATCCTTTATTCTCTTTATACAGGAAATATTGATTTTTTAAAATGGTACCAGTATATCAAAAGGACATACCAAATTCAAATTTGATAGCTTGATATTATTTCTTTACCTTCAAATATCGTTCCTTCTTCAGTCTTTATCTTCTTTATCTCCATAGTGACCAACTCTTTCTGCTGATCATGTGATACATCAGGTGGTTCCATGGCAATGGACTCTCTTTGTCGATCATGTGACAGATCAGATGATTCAATGGTACCTAAGTCTCTCTGCTGATCATGTGATACATCAGGTGTTTGCATGGCAACAGACTCTCTTTGTTGATCATGTGACAGATCAGATGATTCAATGCTACCTAAGTCTCTCTGCTGATCATGTGATACATCAGATTGTTGCATGGCAATAGACTCTCTTTGTTGATCATGTGACAGATCAGATGATTCAATGGTACCTAAGTCTCTCTGCTGATCAGGTGATACATCAGATGGTTCCATGGCAATAGACTCTCTTTGTTGATCATGTGACAGATCAGATGATTCAATGGCACCCAAGTTTCTCTGCTGATCATGTGACCCCTCTGGTGATTCCATGGCAACCTCCTGCAGTCGATCAATCTCAGCATCCAGAGAACTCTCAGGCGGTGCATCTAGACAGCTGTCCATTTCAGATGTTCCTGCATGTCACATAAAAGATAGTGATAAGCAGTGGCGTAGCTATGTACATGTACGTCAGACTGTTTCTTTTTTCTTTTTCTTTTTTTTGGGGGGGGGGGGGGGGGGTGGGGGGCACACCGTACACAATGTTTTGAATGTAATGTACAAACGTACCAATATCAGATTCTTCTGAATGATGTGAGAGTATCATGAATCAAAAACACTGTTTTTTCTAGTGAAAAAAATGATATGTTATCACAGTCTACAGCTCATTGATTTACACTACAACAGGGCTCGACACTCGTACTGGCCCAGGGCCAGTGAAATTGCACTTCGGGCCAGCAAAAATGTGTAAAAGTCGTATTTTGGTGGCCCAATCGGGAAAGCAGATTTTCAATCCGACATTGACAAAATGAGAAAAGTCTTATTTTCTTCCATGGATGTCACAGGTTTGATAGGAAAGAGTGACATTTTGTATAGTAACAACAGTAACAAGTTATATTTCTCCACAGACCAAATATTAATAATAATAATAATATAGCATTTATAGAGCGCTAGGCACGCGCATTATTACCCTTGGTCATCAGGTACAGTTCAAACCCACATTTATATTGTGCACCATCTCAACTCCCAGGGGAGCATACTAGCTCAAGCTGCCCAACAGGCGCTGAAGGCTAATTAACAGCCGACCAAGTACCCATTTATACTCCTGGGTAGAGAGCAGCAATGTGGATTAATTGTCTTGCTGAAGGACAAACGGAGTGGGCAGGGTTCGAACTCGGGATCTCGAGATCAGAAAGCACGCGCTCTACCGATCTTGCCACACCACATAATGCCAGTAACAGTGAACAAATCTATCATACATATTTAATGTTCCAATATAAACTTGGGCAAAATGTGAAAAAGAAAATGGCTACCTTTTTGTGAAGCGCCACAACTCCCACAAGAATATAAATTTTAAAACGTAACATTTTGATGTACACTGTGCAAGAGTGCTACCGCAAATTTGCACTTATTCCTTTAGTATGTATTTTTACAGTGTACACCGGCAAATGACTTTTGTGATTTTTGTTGTCCATGCGAATTTATTCGACTGCTAGTTTATGAAGATATCAAGAGTTTGTAAAATTACAAAGAAAAAAAGATTGAGACATGAGCTCACCGACAGTACAATATTTTATAAATATGTTTTTTTTTTTTGTGTAATTTCTAAAAAATAGTTGGATTCGAACATAAAGATGTATAGATATCTTTTTACATCGACAGTTTAGCATCATAAAAAAATCTTTGAATTGACTGAAATGTCTCTTTACAGATATTTTTTACAAGTTATTTTTGTGTAATTTGCTAATTGTAATTTGTTCACAAGTGCACAGTTTTGTGTTAAAAGGGGGAGTACTTAATCAATAGAGCTGTAAACAAAAATATCAAAATGATAAATACTACATCTCATGAAATACTGTAAACGTTGATATTTTCGCGCGATTAATATTTCACGCTGAGCGACACTGTCTAAAACACATTCGCGGCCATGCAAGTGTTCACATGCAAATCACGCATTTATATTCGCGGACGCCGACTTCAGCCCGAAATCCTCGAAAATTAATGCACTATGAACATTACCACGCGTTTACAGCATTCCTATGAACTTCTCTTTAATGTATGGTATCGTGTCCTATTACCGGATACCGTTAGCTTGACGGCACAAAACAAACATTAGATGCATAAAATCAAAGTGTAAAGTATACGAGCAGCTGCATAAACTCATAAAGAACACATTTGATGTAAAATATTTAATTTACCAATTTTTCTCCAAATCAACTTTGTTGTAAACCCTTCTGGCCTTCCAAAAAAGATGCCTCTTCCTGACGCAAAATGTTGTGTTGTATTAACCGAACGCACCAAACATGATTTTTTTGCATGGGAATGTCATTGACATGCGCGCTGCCACTGGTGCGCGGCAAAATGCACGTATAACGCCTCATTTTCTTCGGGAAATGGTAGAAAATGTTTGCTAAACATCCATCCTCCGTTAATGCCGACTATCAAATTCAACTTTCAAAATTTGAACGTTTTTCCTATGGGAATTTGTATGTCCAGCAATACAACCCGTTCGGTAATGCAACTCCCTGCTACTTGCTAGTGCTATATTCACCTCGAGTAAGAGCTGTACAAATATGCAGAGAACTTTCTGACTCTGTAGATCTAAATGCTGGAACTGGGAAAGCATTGCAATCTGACTCTGATTTGGTCCAGGAATTGGAAGACATCTGACCAGAATGAAGTAACATGTCGACATTGGATGGTGCTGCAGTCGTCTCTGTGAAGTTTGGCTCCAATTTAATGTTTGATTTTATTTTTGTGGACGAGTGTTCTCTGTCATCAATAACATCACAGCCAGAAGATTTGCACATGCACTTGCAAGACGGTTCGGCACAAAATCTTGCATGAATTTTTAGCAGATGAAACACGAACAACTCGTCCGTAACACATGAATATTTGTCATCGTGACCTTGGAGAAAATCTTTCTTCTGATGATCCCACAAGTCCGAAATGTCCGCGTTATTCACGTGTATACTCGTAACTGTGGAAGATGTGCACGTATTAGCTGAACGCTCAGCAGATTCACCTTCACCACCGGCTAGTGTCCCCAGAGTTACGGCCGCGCTTTCCATTATTCTTCGCTGGATGTCTGCCAACACAACACGCTAAACTTATAGTCGTAGTCCGATATTGTAAAAAGTCAATTATTTATTATTTTCTACCGCGGCATCATCTACTGCATCGCCTTCACCTTGGGACGGATTTAATGGCAATAAACCATCTCTAAATGTTTGTTTTTCTTGTCCAAACAGTGAAGCCAGACGCAGTTCCACAGCACAGTCAATGCAATGAACACGCCGCCATCATTAATGCTTCCACTTATGATAGAAAGTTCACATTTATGGTTTTCGGATATACGCCCCCCCCCCAAAAAAAAAATTAAAAAAAAAAAAAAAAAAAAATGATGCCTCCGCCATTACGCAATTTATTTATGTCAAGCCCAAATCAACATGTAAAACAGAATTAATTCTGTCAACTCAATTTTGATGGTACTCTGTCTTAAAGGGGTAGTCCGGGCCTGATAAAACCATTCGTTATTTGAATAAGCAGAATAAGAGGCATAATTGGTGAAAATTTGATCAAAATCGGACAAGAAACACGGGAGTTATACCGATTTGAACATCATGTAGTAGGCTAATGAGCGATCGTTTCAAAATTGCCGCCATATGCAACATCATTGACGAGCAACTCGCCAGGGGTGTCGATCCGTTTTTGAGATTGGGGGGGCGAAATTTGAAAAATTTTCCAGAGTGACCACTGAGAGAGCTAAAAGCCCCACATTGGCATGCCCGGAAGTTTTATTATGCGCTCATTGAAAGTGTCTTGATGGCTCGAAGACCTGACTTTGGGGGGCACCCACATTTGGGGACAATAATGGGGGTCCAGGGGGCGGAGCCCCCAGAAGCTTTTAGATTTCAGACATTTGCTCCTAGCATGGGTGTTAAAATTGTATAAAATAGTGAACCTACTCATAACGTATTTTTAAAGGGCATAGCGAGGAAAAGACTGAGCCTTGCATGAGATGGATCCACGTGATCATGTAAACTATAGAGCCATCGATATAGTCTAGGGCATTGGGCTCCCATGAAACTAAGCAAGGGCGTCAACAGTTTCTCAAAAGTGTAGGGGAGACATTGCGAGGAAGCGAAGCGACCGAGCAGGGGAGGGTGTGGGAGGGGGTTTCCCCCTCCCACAGTAGGGAGCTTTTGTATTTTTGGGCGCGAAATTGTGCGATTTGGTGCACACCTGAGACAGAAATTTCACGTAATATGAAGTATATAAGTATGGAACCAAACATACATAATGACAAAGGGAGGGGGACAATCTGCTCCTTTTTCAAATGTGGGGGGACATGATATTCCAATTTGATTTGCGTTCAGCGCATATGTACCGAGATTATTTTATTTTCTGTGATGGTGTGCTATCTATAGATGAGGGTTTGATAAACTTCGTTTGAGGTGTGCGTTTGAGAAATTACGCTGCCCAACACATTTCAAAAGGTGAGTTCCCGCAACTCAAATGAAACTGTATGCGCGCGAAGCGCGCGGCAAAAAAGAGATTTACAGTCCTTTTCAAACTAAAAAACGGCTATTTTGAAGATTAATTATTGATAAATGTGTCTTTCCCCTCTTTGGCATTATATCACTCGATTTTTTTCTTCCTCATTTTCAGAATTATTGGGGGAGCGAAATGATATGTTCGCCCCCCCAATATTTTCATTGGGGGGGCGACCGCCCCCCCTGCCCCCCCAGGATCGACACCCCTGCAACTCGCCATGCCTTTAGTACATGAAAATACACTTATTTCTCATTTTCGTTGCTAAAAATTAATTTTTCTCTGCTTGTTTTCACGAATTCATAGAATAATATCGATGGGCCAACCTCTTTGGAATTTGTAAGCTAGCTCATAAATTTGCTTTGTTATTAAGAAATTTTTTTTTTTTTTAATTTCCATGTAGAAGTCAAAATGGCTGCAGCTCGCAAGTGACGTCACGATCGATAGCAATTGCGAACGATACTAAAAATCGGAGCAAAGTTCATCCTGTCATAACTTTTTTATTGCTCCACCGTATTTTCGATCACGATTCTTCATATTCACTTCATTTTATAGCAAACATCACATTTCTGGGGTGGAATTCCCCTTTAAGTTTTAGATCTTGACGTATCACAATTATGAGCTATAAATATGACCTTGACCTTTGCCCTCATGACCCCAAAATCTAATGACTACAATTGTTCCCTATTATACATTCAGGTATCAAGTTGGATTGAAATCTGATATTCAGTTCTTGAGATTTCCAATCTCAAGCTACTTTTACATATGAGCCCTGTGACCTGTGCCCTGTGACCTTTGACCTCATGACCCCCAAAATCTTATCAGTTCATTGGCTCTCCAAGGAACATACATGTACCAAGTTTGGTCAGAATCTGTCAATCCCTTCTTGAGATAACGCGATCACAAGCTATTTTTGCATATATAATGAGCTCTGTGACCTTTGACCTTTGACCTCATGACCCCAAAATCTAATCAGATCATTGGCCCCCCAAGATACATACATGTACCAAGTTTGGTCAGAATCAGTCAATCCGTTCTTGAGATAACGCGATCACGAGCTATTTTTGCATATATAATGAGCTCTGTGACCTTTGACCTTTGACCTCATGACCCCAAAATCTAATCAGATCATTGGCCCCCCAAGATACATACATGTACCAAGTTTGGTCAGAATCAGTCAATCCGTTCTTGAGATAACGCGATCACGAGCTATTTTTGCATATATAATGAGCTCTGTGACCTTTGACCTTTGACCTCATAACCCCAAAATCTAATCAGATCATTGGCCCCCCAAGATACATACATGACCCAAGTTTGGTGAAAATCCGTTAATCGGTTCTTGAGACGTGCAGACGTACGTACGTATCGTACGGACGGACCTACGTACGGACGGACGGACAACCCGAAAAAATAATGCCTCCGGCTACTTCGTTGCGGAGGCATGAAAATGGAACGGGGCACTTCCCTAGGGGGGGGGGGGGTACTCAGATTATAGTCGGACGGGGGTGTGCGGCCCCGGGGGGGGGGGGGGTACTCACGTATATTGGGTATACGGGGATGTGCCGCTGGGAAGGGTGACTTTTTCAAGAAAGATCCTTAGACATGGGTCCCCTTTTCATCAAAAAAATCCTTAGACATGGGTCCCTTTTTTCATATTTCCCCTTTTTTATACGGGATTTTGGGATTTGCCAATGTGAAATTGTCAAATTTTTCAAGCTCTTTTTTAAAACCTGGTCTCGATCGACTAACCCCTGGTCTCGTCCCCACAATTTTTCCAAGTTTTCCGTTCTTGTGAACAACAATTTTCAAATTACTTTGTCTTGGCTTCGAAAATTTTCTACGGAAGTTTAACAAATGAAATATAGATTAAAAACTAAACAGCGAAGATAAACACAAGAGGGGAGACAGAACACACACACACACAAACACAAACACACCCACACGTATATATGTCCCAAAACACACTCTCACACCCACACACACACACACGCACACACGCACACATACCCGTAAATCGTGTCAATCGAGGACCTAAATCCTTGTACTATGCAAACGTGGACACACTAATATGTGTCACATTGATATTCTGCGTCCAACCGAGGACTATTGTGTATGTGTTTGACTTTCTGCGTCCAACCGTGGACGTACGGGGTGCACGTTAATTTTTCCGGATTTTTGATGCGCGCGCATATGAATGGCATATGAATTAGCAATCCTTTGCACTAGTTAAGTAAACGAGGACGGTCCACGGTTGGAAATGTGTCCGTGGTTGGATAGTAGTGGCATATATTATGTCCTCGGTTGGGGGTGCTTACAGACTCACACACACCCACACAGACACACACACACATGTCAACACACACACAAATGTACACACAGACTCATGACATATGACAACTACACAGTCACACACACACAGAAATGTACATAGACTCATGACATATGACAACTACACAGTCACACACACACACACAAATGTACACATAGACTCATAACATATGACAACTACACACAGTCACACACACACACACTTACTTACCCAGGCATACTTGTGGGCACCGGACTTGTGGGGTACTTGCGCTACTACAGGCTGAAGGAGTGCTACTGCAAACTGTTTTTTTTTCCACAAAATCTTTGCAACGAAAAAAGGCAACCTTCTGAGTGCATGGGAGGGTAGGGGTGTCTAGAAAAAAAAATCCTCAAGTATCATTATGGGGCACAGTCACAAGATTTTGTCACATAACTCTTTGAAGCTAAATACGCCGATGATTTATTCCCCACAAGGAAAAAATACCCCACAAGTATATAATTGTACCCCCACGAGACCCCACAAGAATGCCGGCGTGAGAACAAATGTACACATAGACTCATGACATATGACATACTACACACACACATACATTTGCGCAATAAATACACATTCAATTTGTAATGTAATGACCACTCAAAGAAAAAAATATATAATTATTATATATCACGGTTAATTTGGTTTATTTAGTCATAACAAACAGGTACATGTATTTCAGACAAATTTTGATACGTGATTTGCAACAACAAAAATGTACATGTATAATCCACTTGCCAAAATGCCAATAAATGTCCAAGTTTGTACTGTATATTGACTGCTATGAATGTTGATTTTTTGCATATTATATCACCATAAAATGTAACTCAAAATAACATAATATATAATAAAGTATTCATTCTTCAGACTTTAGTCAAGTGCCAATACAGCAATACATGTACAACCCGTTCATGACTTGTCTTTTCCATGGATTTTTGAACAAATTAGCTGATCTAATTCCATGAGAATTTGAGATTGAGTCAACCATGATACATGAGGGCAACATTAGAAATACATAAGGTGTGCCCCAGTTGATTATTTAGGAGCCCCCCCCCCCCCCCCCATCAGTCCCACCACACTACGCCACTGCATGATGGCACACAGAGGGTGACGAACAAATACTTCCACTGTCGTATATTTAACCCTGATATCTTTATGGAATAGAATCCAGAAGAACACATAACAAAAATAACAGCAAGATAAAGTAAACGAAAAGTTCATAGTAAAATGTACCACAAATTGAAAGTGACTTGGTCTTAATTAGGTGTCAACTTATAGAATCAAACCATAATTGTGGAAAAAACATACTTGAGATCGTTTATCGCATAATTTGGAATGAAAAGCTTGAACAAAATATGTCTTCACATTATCATGTTGGTATTATTATAAAGAGAATTTAAAAGAAAACAAAATGCAGAAGTACTGTTTTACATAAACTATAACTGTATATAATTTTCACCCAGGCTTTTCATAGACCACTTCAGCCAGTGAAGGCCTTTGGACATGCATCTTGCAGTTAAAAGGTCTTTCAACAGTGTGTCCTTATGCGTTTGTATGATCACATTTCAGGATATTATTTGTATAGAAACCATTTAGAACATGAATAATTAAAAGACATAATAGGACCATCTATATGTCTAGTATCAAATGTAATTTGATGACATAAATGGTACCCTGGAATACCAAACCAAAATCCGCCATTTTGTTTAATTATTTATTTATTTTGTAGGGTGCATCATACAAGCGTATAGCGTGCATACGAGCGCGCGCTGCACTGCATGCACAACGCAATAGCTACAGTATGGTTGTACTTCAGGTGGACACAAGATGGTGCTACACAACGCGGGATACCGGGGTACACCGGTACCCCGGGGTACTGCGTGTGTCATCATTTGATCAAAGAAAGGTTTAGAACATACCTTGCACATGAATGTTCTTTTAGCAATATGTGTTCTCATGTGTAACATCGATCTATACAAATCTTCAATCATGTACGTCCCATGTCTCATATCACAACATTATGACCATAAATTGTTTTCCCATTCCCCATATGTGAGTTAGTTTATTCTAGAAATGCAAAGTATACATTTTAGTAGCTATACATGTAAACTATACGTCATAAACATATATTTTTTATAATTTTCAAATTTGAACTTCATATTCCGAAAGAGCATCAAAAATAATGTCCAAATACCTCAAATCAATTGAATATGTAAAGTATTGGCCGAGATATGCCCATCCGAACAATTTTTTTGTCAATAGGAAATCAGTGTGTATAGTGCTCTGGTTCATAACTTTATGAACCAGAGCACTATAACACTGATTGCCTATTGAATATTTGGACATTATTTTGTATGCTCTTTCGGAAAATGAAGTTCAAATTTGAAAAATATGAAATTCTTTTTTGATGACGTCACACTTCACCACTCTATAGTACAAGCACTATTGTAATGTACACATTATATGCATAATTCCGCCTAATGACTGTAAATTAGGTCTGCACTAAAAGCTGTATTTACGCTCAAATAAATTCAAATATGAATCAGAGAAAGCCTTTGAAGATAACTTGCTGCAAATCAAGTGGCCTAGCTTTCACCAGAGTGTGTCCTCGTGTGCATTAATGTTACACGTACATTACTTTGATCCCCGGCCCCCCCACTCAGGCGGTCAACCATACACATATGCTCGTTCCAGATTCTTAGAGATACCCCCTTTAAGGATGGAAATGGGTTAGCCAGATTTTGACCCCCTATCAAGGGAAACTAGTTAAATTACCCCCTAAACGAAGGAAGATTTGAAAACTACCCCTAATTAAAAATATTTCGGGAAAAACAGCTAAAAGACCCCCTATTTCAACGATTTTTCTGGATTTTTTCCCGAACTGAGCCCCTTAAATAGGGGGGGGGGGGGGGGAGGGCCGGGCTTTGATCAAAGCAAGCCTTTGGACATCCATCACAAATGAGTGGCTTCTCCAGTATGTATGTCAAGTGCATCGATGTGCATCGATAGTTTCTGTTAACTCTTTTCTGAGAAAAAAAACATTTGATCAAAGCTCACATGTGAAAGGTCTTTCACCAGTATGTACTTGTGATTTCATGTGTTGAACCAGACCACATACCTTGCAATTGAATGGTTTTTCACCAGAATGTGTCGTCATGTGTATTGTGAGACTTCTTTTCTGTGAGAAAGACTTTGAACATACCTTGCATTTGAATGGTCTAGCTTTCACCAGAATGTGTCTTCATGTGTATTGTAAGACTTCTTTGCTATGAGAAAGCCTTTGAACATACCTTGCATTCTAATGGTCTAGCTTTCACCAGAATGTGTCTTCATGTGTTAGTATTGTAAGACTACTTTGCTATGAGAAAGCCTTTGAACATAACTTGCATTCTAATGGTCTAGCTTTCACCAGAATGTGTCTTCATGTGTATTGTAAGACTTCTTTTGTTTGAGAAAGCTTTTGTACATACCTGGCATTCGAAATGTCTTTCAACAGTATGAGTCCGGATGTGTCTTTCTAGATCACATTTCCGAATGAAACCTTTTGTACATATACTACAACTGAAAGGTCTTTCAGTATTGTGTGCCCTTATATGCATTGTGAGATTACTTTTATCAGAGAAAGCCTTTGAACATACATTGCAAATGAATGGTCTTTCACCAGTATGTGTCCTCATGTGTATTGTTAGATATTGATTTAGTTTGAAACCTTTTAAACAGATGCTGCAAGTGAAAGGCGTTTCACCCGTATGTGTCCTCAGGTGCCTTACTAGATGATGTTTCTGAGAGAAAGCCTTTGAACATACATTGCAAATGAAAGGCCTTTCACTAGAATGCGTTCTCATGTGACTAACCAGAATACGTCTCTGAGAGAAAGCCTTTGAACATACCTTGCATTCGTAAGGTCTGTCACCAGTGTGAATCATGACGTGTTTTTCAAGATCAGTTTTCTGAATGCAAATCTTTTTATATATGTTGCAAATAAAAGGCCTTTCTCCAGTATGTGTCTTCCTGTGCACTGTTAGATGGGGCTGCTTTTCTGGCACTCCTCCTAGATTTGGAGAGGTATTTTTCTTTCCAGAAGTAATCTTGTCAACTTCCTGGTGATCAGCATTTTCTGCAAGGGAACATGACAAATAAGGTTACATTTGGGCGTTAGCTATGTTGCATGTCAATATGTGACTTGTATTATTTTCCTGAATGCCACATGTGAGGAAGTATACTTTTTGAACTTTTATATTGAATATGAACTTTCAAAGGGACATAGTAACATTTTCCAAATCCTCAAAATCCAATTGGAATTCTAGCGGTTCCGTCATACCTTGTTGTATTCGTATTAACAATAAAAGCATGGGACAGGTTTCAGTTTTTCAAATTTCCCTTTCGTTAAGAAGATATTTACGATTGAAGTGTTCAGATGTTAAATTATCCACTGGACCTTCAAAACCATGTACAAACGTGAGTGCAATGAGTTTAATAGTGAATATCACATTGCTTTTTTGCTCATTTCTTGGCCATATAACGTCCATTTAACTTGAAATTTTCATACAACACTCAGTAGTGAACATATTCAGATAACAACAATATACATTGTATCAACCACACATCGCTTTTTGCAAATGTCAACAAAGTTACTACATCCCTGTTGTTAACAGACATGTTTATGCATTTTGGAATTTCGAATGTGTGCAATGAAACCTTACAGATGCCAGTAACCTGCAAGTTGAAAGCAAGAAAATGGAGATCATATACCTCGTTTGTGAGCAAACAAAAGATCAGAGAAAGCCTTTGAACATACACTGCAATTAAAAGGCCTTTCACCAGTAAGTGTCCTCATGTGTCTTTCTAGATCACATTTCTGAATGAAACCCTTTGTACACATGCTGCAAATGAAAGGTCTTTCAACAGTATGTGTTCTCATGTGTAATGATAGATAATGGTTTCTAGTGAACATACGGTGCAATTAAATGGCCTTTCACCAGTGTGTGTCTTCATGTGATCAACCAGAACACCTTTCCAAGAGAAAGCCTTTGAACATACCTTGCATTTGAAAGGCTTCTCACCAGTGTGTATCCTAAAGTGCTTTTCTAGATCCCTTTTCTTTGTGAAACCCTTGGTACACATGCTGCAATTGAAAGGTCTTTCACCAGTGTGTGTCCTTGTGTGTCTTGTTAGATTACCTTGATCAGAGAAAGCCTTTGAACATACACTGCAATTAAAAGGCCTTTCACCAGAATGTGTCCTCATGTGTCTTTCTACCCTTTGTACACATGCTGCAATTGAAAGGTCTTTCACCAGTGTGTGTCCTCATGTGTCTTTCAAGATCACATTTCTGAATGAAACCCTTTGTACAAATGCTGCAATTGAAAGGTCCTGAGAGATAGCCTTTGAAAATACCGTGCATTTGAAACTAAGGCTTTTTACCAGTGTGTATCCGCATGTGTCTTGTTAGTTCAACTTTTTGATGAAAGGCTTTTGAACATTCACTGCAATTAAAAGGTCTTTCACCAGTGTGTGTCCTTGTGTGAAAGACTTTGAATATACCTTGCATTCTAATGGTCTAGCTTTCACCAGAATGTGTCTTCATGTGTATTGTAAGACTTCTTTTCTGTGAGAAAGCTTTTGTACATACACTGCAATTAAAAGGCTTTTCACCAGAATGTGTCCTCATGTGTCTTTCTAGATCACATTTCTGAATGAAACCCTTTTTACACATGCTGCAATTGAAAGGTTTTTCACCAGTATGTGTCCTCATGTGTAATGATAGATGATGGATTCTAGTGAAAGCATTTGAACATACATCGCAAATGAAAGGTCTTTCACCAGTGTGAGTCCTCATGTGTTTTTCAAGATCAGATTTCCGAATGAAACTCTTATGACATATGCTGCAATTGAAAGGCCTTTCCCCAGTATGTGTCATCATGTGCCCTTTTAGAGTACTTCTATCAGAGAAAGCCTGTGAACATACCTTGCAAATGAAAGGTCTTTCACCAGTATGTGTCCTCATGTGCACTTCTAGAGTAACTTTTTGCGAGAAAGCCTTCAAATATTCTTTGCATTTGAAAGGTCTTTCACCAGTATGTGTCCTCATGTGCCTTTCTAGAATACTTTTATCAGAGAAAGCTTTCGAACATACCTTGCAAATGAAAGGCCTTTCACCAGAATGTTTCCTCATATGTATTGTAAGATTACCTTTTTGAGAGAAAGTCTTTGAACACATATTGCACTCAAAAGGCCTTTCACGTATATTGGGTATACGGGGATGTGCCGCTGGGAAGGGTGACTTTTTCAAGAAAGATCCTTTATGGGTCCCCTTTTCATTAAAAAAAATCCTTAGACATGCGGGTCCCTTTTTTCATTTATTCCTTTCCCCTCTTTTCTCCCTCATTTTCTCCGGGATTTTGGGATTTTCCGCTGTGAAATTGCTAAAATTTTCAAGCTCGCTCCGCTCCGCTCGCATACATAATATTTCACAACGTCGGGTGATTATATTACCCTTCATAACGCCATTTCATAAGTAATAAAACGAATATACCCATACAATAATTGAAACAAATGGCAATTTTCCGCTGTGAAATAGGTAAAATTTTCAAGTTCGCTCCGCTCGCTCGCATATAAAATATTTCACAACGTCGGGTGATTGTATTTCCATTTATAACGCCATATCATAAGTAATAAAACGAATATAGCCATACAGTAATTGAAATAAATGGCAATTTTCCGCTGTGAAATAGGTAAAATTTTCAAGCTCGCTCCGCTCGCTCGCATACATAATATTTCACAACGTCGGGTGCTTATATTACCCTTCATAACGCCATAATAAGTAATACAACGAATATACCCATACAATAATTGAAACAAATCTACTGGCCCAAAAGGGCCTGTTAAAAAAAAACGTGAGTGTGGAGCCCTGAATGAGTGCATATTATGTGACACATAATATCTAGGGTTAATCACTTGATCGAGTGATAGATCAATTGCCTTTGGAAAAGAAAATGAATCAATGTAAAATAAAAAAAATTAATTAAAAAAAAAGAGTTGGACTCGGACTCGGTCTCGGACTCGGATGGTCTGGACTCGGACTCGGACTCGGACTCGGATGGTCTGGACTCGGTCTCGGTCTCGGACAGTCTGGACTCGGACTCGGTCTCGGACTCGGATTGGGTGGACTCGGATACAACACTGGCGTACAGATGCACAGGGTTACGCGATATATGGGGGAAAGGTGTATACAGAGTATAGAACCGAGACTAGCTAAATGGTACAAATCAGCCAAAATGTATAGGTGCCCAGCCGGGCCTGACATTCAGGCTTTTGTCTGAAAACTTTCATCCCTGAAACCTCTATTTTAAGTTTGAAGGAAATCGAATTTGAATTGAATCATAGTCATACCCAAGATTTGTTCAAGGGGGGGGGGGGGGGGGGGGGGTGATAAATAACCTAAATTCAGTGGTGTAGTTGAAGTGTTTGAATACCTATAACAGTAATTTAGAAAATTAATAAAAAAAGGGGGTGTTGAACCCAAAACCTTCTTGCTAAGTACTTGAATATACCTTCCTAAATTAAAGTCTTTACCAATTTGCATCATGTGCTTTACTAGAGCAGTTTATCATTTGAATCAGACTACATGTTCATAAACAGCAAGCAAAAGGTCTTTCACCAACATATTTCATCATGCATTTTGTTAGATGTACTCTAAAAGAGAAGCTTCCAAACATATCTGGAAATCGATGTCTTCCACCAGTTTTAGCCTCATATATTTTTGTTTCAGTGATCACCTTTCTGAGAAAAAGCATTTGATCATACCTGAACATCAGAACACCTTTCTGAGAGAAAGCCTTCAAACTTATTTTCCATTAGAAAGGTCTTTAAGCATTATGTGCTCTAGTAATGTGTCTATCCAGACCATCTTTCCGAGTGAAAGCCTTTGAACAAACGCTGCAAGTGAAAGGTCTTTCACTGTTATGTGTCATCACGTGTTTAGCCAGATGAGCTTTCCGACAGAAAACCTTTGAACATATCTCGCATTTAAAAGGCTTCTTACCACTGTGTATCTGCATGTGTCTTGTTAGATCAATTTTTTGATAGAAAGCTTTTGAACATTTGCTGCAATTGAAAGGCCTTTCCCCAGTATGTGTCATCTTGTGCTCTTTAAGGGTACTTCTATCAGAGAAAGCCTTTGAACATACATCACAAACGAATGGTCTTTCACCAGTATGTGTCCTCATGTGCACTTTTAGAGTACTTCTACCACAGAAAGCCTTTGAACATACTTTGCAACTGAAAGGTCTTTCACCAGTGTGTGTCCTCATGTGCCCTTTAAGAGTACTTCTATCAGAGAAAGCCTTTGAACATACATCACAAACGAATGGTCTTTCACCAGTATGTGTCCTCAAGTGCACTTTTAGAGCACTTCTATCACAGAAAGCCTTTGAACATACTTTGCAACTGAAAGGTCTTTCACCAGTGTGTATCATTGTGTGTCTAAACAGATTAGCTTTCAAAAAGAAAGCTTTTGAACATACACTGCAATTGAAGGGTCTTTCACCAGTGTGTGTCGTCATGTGTCTTAACAGATTAGCTTTTAAAGAGAAAGCATTTGAACATATCTTACATTTGAAAGGCTTCTCACCAGTGTGTGTCCTCATGTGTTCTTCTAGCTTCTGTTTTTGAGTGAAACCTGTTGTACATACACTGCAATTGAAGGGTTTTTCTCCAGAATGTGATCTCATGTGTTTGACCAGACTAACTTTCAGAGAGAACGCCTTTGAACATATATGGCAAGCATAAGGTCTTTCTCCAGTATGTGTCATCATGTGTTTTGTTAGTTCAACGTTTTGGGAAAAAGCCTTTGAACACACGCTGCAAGTGAAAGGTCTTTCACCAGTGTGTATTATCATATGTCTTAACAGATTAGCTTTTAACGAGAAGGCTTTTGAACATACACTGCAATTGAAGGGTCTTTCACCAGTGTGTGTCACCATGTGTCTTAACAGATTAGCTTTGAAAGAGAAAGCCTTTGAACATATCTTACATTTGAAAAGCTTCTCACCAGTGTGTGTCCTCATGTGTTGTTCTAGCTTTTGTTTTTGAGTGAAACCCTTTGTACATATGCTGCAATTGAAAGGTCTTTCACCAGTATGTGTTCTTATGTGATTAACCAGAACATCTTTATGAGAGAAAGCTGTTGAACATACCTGGCATTTGAAAAGCTTCTCACCAGGGGGTGTCCTCATGTGTTTTTCTAGCTTTTGTTTTTGACTGAAACACTTTGTACACATGCTGCAATTGAAAGGTCTTTCAACAGTATGTGTTCTCATGTGTAAAGATAGATGCTGTTTTCTAGTGAAAGCCTTTGAACATATGCTGCAAATGAAAGGCCTTTCACCAGTGTGTGTCCCGATATGAATTGCAAGACTATGTTTCTGTGAGAAAGCCTTTGAACATACCGTGCAAGAGAAAGATAGTTCATCAGGACTGATAAATGTTTTTGTTTCTTTGTTCAGACTACCAGTTGATAATAAGGATGACTTGGTATTTGATTTGATGGGTGCATCTAAATGATCTGTTTTGGTAAAGACCTCAGAACCACTAGTACACTTGTTCAAATCCACACAAGACTGTTCATGTTTGTGTCTCAGTAGATCCATTGTATCAAAGAAGGTCTTTGAACACACGCTGCATGTGTAGTGTCTGCTACCGTCTTTGTCACTATCATCACTCGTTATTTCCAAATGATCGTCACTAAGCTCATCAGTGTTCGTTCTTGATTCAATCCCTGAGCTACATGTACCTGTCTCACCCTCCTGAAGGGCCTGCTTTTCTGGCACTCCTCTTAGATTTGGAAAGGGGTTTTTCTTTCCAGAAGTTATCTTCTCACCTTCCTGGTGATCAGCATTTTCTGCAAGGGGACATGAACAAATTAGGTGATATTCAAGCATTTGATATATCTCGTGTGACCGTGTCATAATTATGCGACTTCAGTTATTTGTATGAATAACACATGTGAGGTTGTGTACTTTTTTTATCTTGGGCTATAAATTGAAGATGAACTTTTAAAATTGTAAACATACATGTTTAAACCTTTTGGGTTTTTAATAATGTGTGAAATGAACCCTCAGGGACAGTGGCGTAGCAATGGGGGGCACGGGGGGGGGGGGGCACATGCCCTCCCCCCAATAATTTGGAAAAAACAATAGAACACATAAGGAGACATTTTTTGAAGAAAAAAAAGAAATACGTAAGGGGGGGGGAAGGGGGGGAAGAGGATGATAAATAAGCTGAATTCAGTGGCATATTTGAAGTGTTTGAATAGGTATACCTATAACAGTAATACAAAAAAATACATTTTAAACTAGATGGATCTTCGACTGTGCGCAGTCGAAAATGATGCCTCCTCCATTACGCAATTTATTTATATCAAGCCCAAATCAACATGTACACTGAATTAATTCTGTCAACTCAATTTTGATGGTACTCTGTCTTTTAGATCTTGACGTATCACAATTATGAGCTATAAGTGACCTTGACCTTTGCCCTCATGACCCCAAAATCTAATGACTACAGTTGTTCCCTAAGATACATTCAGGTATCAAGTTGGATTGAAATCTGATATTCAGTTCTTGAGATTTCCAATCTCAAGCTACTTTTACATATAATGAGCTCTGTGACCTTTGACCTCATGACCCCAAAATCTAATCAGTTCATTGGCCCCCCAAGATACATAGATGTACCAAGTTTGGTCAGAATCCGTCAATCCGTTCTTGAGATAACGCGATCACAAGCTATTTTTGCATATATAATGAGCTCTGTGACCTTTGAACTTTGACCTCATGACCCCAAAATCTAATCAGATCAGTGGCTCCCAAGATACATACATGTACCAAGTTTGGTCAGAATCCGTCGATCCGTTCTTGAGATAACGCGATCACGAGCTATTTTTGCATATATAATGAGCTCTGTGACCTTTGACCTTATGACCCCAAAATCTAATCAGATCATCGGCCCCCCAAGATACATACATGACCCAAGTTTGGTGAAAATCCGTCAATCGGTTCTTGAGATAACGCGATCACGAGAACGGGATGTACGGACGTACGGACGGACGGACGGACGACCCGAAAACATAATGCCTCCGGCTACTTCGTTGCGGAGCCATAAAAATGGGTGCTGAACCACAAACCTTCCCTCTAAGTACTTGAATATACCTTCCTAAATAAAGTTCTTTACCAATTTGCATCATGTGCTTTACTAGAGCAGTTTATCATGTAAATCAGACTACATAAACAGCAAGCAAAAGGTCTTTCATCAGTATGTACAGTATCATGCATTTTGTTAGATGTACTTTACAAGAGAAGCTTCCAAACATATCTGGAAATTGATGTCTTCCACCAGTTTTGGCCTCATATATTTTGTTTCAGTGATCACCATTCTGAAAAAAAGCAGTGATGAGTGGTTGATACAATGTATATTGTTATATGATGTGTCCACTGGGTGTTGTGTGAAAATTTCAAGTTAAATTGATGTTATATGGCCGAGAAATTAGCAAAAATGTAAAGTGATATTCACTATGAACTCATTGCACTCACTTTGTACACGGTTTTGATGATCCAGTGGATCGATCATTTAACATCTGAACACTTCAATTGTACATATCTTTATTACGAAAGGGAAATTTGAATAACCGAAACCTGTCCCATGATTTTATTGTTAATACGAATACAACAATATATGATGGAACTTACAATGTTACTAAGTTCTTTTAAGCATTGTGACAAATGAATGGTTTTTCACCAGTATGTGTCCTCATGTGAATTGTTAGATGACCCTTTTGGGAGTAAGTCTTTGAACATATGCTGCAATTGAAGGGTCTTTCTCCAGTATGTAATCTCATGTGTTTAACCAGACCATCTTTCAAAGAGAACACCTTTGCACATACAGAGGTCTTTCCCCAGTATGTTTCCTCAGGTGCATTGATAGCTGCTGTTTGTTAGTGAAAGCTTTTGAACATATGCTGCAAGTAAAAGGCCTTTCACCAGTATGTGTCATCATGTGTTTAACCAGACTATCTTTCTGACGGAAAGCCTTTGAACATATGCTGCATGTGAAAGGTCTTTCACCAGTGTGTTCCTTCAGATGTTTTTCTAGATAATTTTTTTTCATGAAACCCTTTGAATGCTATACAGTATGTACTCTCATGTGATAAACCAGAACATCTTTAAGAGAGAAAGCCTTTGAACATAGCTTGCATTTGAAAGGTCTTTCACCAGTATGTGTCCTCATGTGTACTGTTAGATTACTTTTAGTAGAGAAAGTCCTCGAACATACATTGCAAATGATACATGTAGGTCTTTCACCAGTATGTGATCTCTTGTGATAAACCAGAATATGTTTAAGAGAAAAAGCCTTTGAACATAGCTTGCATTTGAAAGGCTTCTCACCAGTGTGTATCCTGAAGTGTCGATCTAGATCACTTTTCTGTAAGAAACCCTTCGTGCACACGCTGCATTTGAAAGGTCTTTCACCAGTATGTGTCCTCATGTGTTTTTTTAGATTACCTTTTTGGGAGAAAGCCTTTGAACACATGTTGCAATCAAAAGGCCTTTCACCGGTATGTGTTCTCATGTGTTTAACCAGACTATCTTTATGACGGAAAGCCTTTGAACATATGCTACATTTGTAGTGTCTGCTACCATCTTTGTCACTATCATCACCCATATGATCCTCACTAAGTTCATCAGTGTTCGTTCTTGATTGAATCCTCCAGCTACATGTACCTGTCTCACCCTCCTGAATAGTCTGTTTTTCTGCCACTCCTCCTAGATTTAGAGAGGTGTCTTTCTTTCCAGAAGTAATCTTTTCACCTTCCTGGTGATCACCATTCTCTGCAAGGAAACATTAACGAATTGGTTCTTATTCAAGATTTTGCTGTATTTGTTTCAAACTTAAATCTACATTCGTATGCAAAGTATACTTGTTAGCACTGAAAAACTCTAGCCCTTTTAATGTTGGATGATATTTATTGAATCAACTTTTTATGCATTTGGCCCAGTGTGTGTCCTCATGTGTTTTACTAGATTTTGTTTCCGAGTGAAACCCTTTTTTACATATGCCCAAATTGGAAGTTCTTTCACCAGTATGTGTCCTCATATGTATTGTTAGATTACTCTTTTGGGAGAAAGCCTTTGTACATATGCTGCAACTGAAAGGTCTTACACCAGTATGTTTCCTCATGTGTCTTGTTAGATCACCTTTCTGAGAGAAAGCCTTAGAACATACATCGCAAGTGAAAGGTCTTTCACCAGTATGTTTCCTAATGTGTCTTGTTAGATCACCTTTCTGAGAGAAAGCCTTTGCACATACAGGGCAATCGAAAGGTCTTTCACCAGTATGTGTCCTCATGTGTACTGTTAGTTTACTTTTAGTAGAGAAAGTCCTTGAACATACATTGCAAATGATAGGTCTTTTACCAGTATGTGATCTCATGTGATAAACCAGAATATGTTTAAGAGAGAAAGCCTTTGAACATAGCTTGCATTTGAAAGGCTTCTCACCAGTGTGTATCCTGAAGTGTCGATCTAGATCACTTTTCTGTAAGAAACCCTTCGTGCACACGCTGCATTTGAAAGGTCTTTCACCAGTATGTGTCCTCATGTGTTTTTTTAGATTACCTTTTTGGGAGAAAGCCTTAGAACATACATCGCAAGTGAATGGTCTTTCACCAGTATGGGATATCATATGTTTAACCAGACCATCTTTCTGAGGGAAAGCCTTTGCACATACAGAGCAATCAAAAGGTCTTTCCCCAGTATGTGTCCTCAGGTGCATTGATAGCTGATGATTGTTAGTGAAAGCCTTTGAACATATGCTGCAATTAAAAGGCCTTTCACCAGAATGTGTCCTAATGTGTCTTTCTAGATCACATTTCTGGATGAAACCCTTAGTACGAGGGGCGTTCAATAAGTTCATAGCCCAACCATGAAGGAGCAGGAAGTTGGGTTACCTAATGTTGTGTATGCAATGTTGCATCCTTCACATGGTCAGTGGTGCAGAGCCATGTCAGTTGTATTCTGTTTCTGATCTAGACAGGCTTTTATTGATGCAATGTTCATTAAAAGTCACTTGGAAAATGCTGGAAAATGAAGCAATGCAAGTTGATGAGAGACATATGCTGCTCGAGGACACGTGCCTGCTCACAAGAGCCAGGTGACTTTTGAAAAGCTAATAACTGCTGGATTGGTTTGTTGATGATTCCTCCTTATCCCCCAAACCTGGTATCGTTAGATCTCTTCTGATATATGAAGAAACAATCCCAAGATTTTGATTTTTAGGAGGATAATGAGACAAAATCTGCCAATATGTAGGTTTTTGAGAGGTCTTTAAGAGACATCTTCAAGGAGGCCCATGAGGCCCTCAGGAAAAATGCCGAAAAGCTCTTGGCTGTAGATCAGTATTATATGGATGAAAGAACACCTGTATATATTAATCAATGTTGCACCTTGACTCCTTCAAGGTTGGGCTATGAACTTATTGAACGCCCCTCGTACACATGCTGCAATTGAAAGGTCTTTCACCAGTGTGTGTCCTCATGTGTATTTTTAGAGAACCTTTTTGGGAGAAAGTCTTTGAACACATGTTGCAATCAAAAGGTCTTTGACCAGTGTGTGCCTTCAGGTGTTTTTCTAGATAACATTTTTTCATGAAACCCTTTGAACACAGGCTGCATGTGTAGTGTCTGCTACCATCTTTGTTACTTTCATCACCGATTATTTCCAAATGATCTTCACTTAGTTTATCAGTGTTCATTCTTGATTGAATCCCTGAGCTACAAGTACCTGTCTCGCCCTCCTGAATAGTCTGTTTTTCTGGCACTCCTCCTAGATTTGGAGAGGTGTTTTTCTTTCCAGAAGTAATCTTGTCACCTTCCTGGTTATCACCATTTTCTGCAAGGGAACATGAACAAATTTATTTTTTATTAAAGATTTCGCTGTATTTGCGTTTAAACATTAATTTGTTTCCTTAAAGGGATAGATCCTCTTTTGCAAGCCAAAATTCAAAAGTTGCGAGGTTATTGTCTTATATGAAAGGAAATGTCATTTAATAGCATGCCTGAAAAAATTAGGGCTTGAAATCTCTTTTTTGTTGAGTTATAGACCTAAAACTGATTAAATTGTTGGACGACGGTTTAATGGGTACATACATATTTTCGGATTTTCGGATTTCACGGAGTGCCAGATCGGTATGCATGACCCTTACGTGACCCGCGCTAGCTACGTGACTCGCGCAAAAGTACTAATGTGTGAGCGTTTACCAAGCAAAATACCCAAACATCGCTTAAACTGACTACATGTAATTATATATTCTTTATTTTTGAGATCTTTTTCCGTGACATACGTTAACAAATGTCGGCTTCACAATACCTTTACGAGAATTAGTACAATATTACTGTAATATTATGCTAAATCAGTTGAACTCCTTTATTGACCGATATATAGTTTAAATGGAGGGACACATTGATTCGTAGAATCCAAATTAGAGGGCTGTTCGATCTGATTTTTTTTTTTGCGTGTTACATTGATCCCCATCCGTCAACTGAAAGCTGTTCAGACGTTTTGTAAAATGGACCTGTCCCTTTAATGCTACATGTACATTAAGTATATATATACTTATGCAAAATACATTATACTTGTTAGCACTCATTAACTGTATGTGCTTTTAATATTTATATAATATTGACTGGCCTTGAGTGGTATATCAGAAATATTGCATTCGCTAGGATCATATTGCACGAGTCGAAGACGAGTGCAATATGATCCTAGCGAATGCAATATTTCTGATATATCACGAAAGAACAGGCCAGTCAATATTATTATTATTATACATACTATCCAGAGGAAAACATAAATAAACAAAAACATACATCTTACTCCGTCTTGTTCAGTGTAGAAGCCCAATGTATTGAATCTCAAATTACTGATTAAACATTTTCAACCCATGAAGGGCCATTTGCGCGTACTATAGCAGAGGTGCGTAAATGTATTTATACGTCACAATTAGACACGCGCAAAGCCATTCATACGTCATTAATAACGCGCATATAAATTTGCGCACTTCCGCGCTGGATTGAATATCAGCTCCATGGAGGGGTAATATCGTCTGATATTGACTCGCAAATACACATTTGTAGAGCTGTGTAATACACGTTACGATGGTAATATCTTAACAATAATGAACCGCATTGAAAGACAAGCCCGAGATGGAAACAAAATACATGTTTTATTGAATTGAAAAACTGGCCTGTATGTGTAATATTGGATGATATTTTATTAATCAATCCGTTTGCACATATGCTGTAGTTCCAAGGTCTTTCACCTCTGGGTGCTCCTATGTGTTTTTCTATGTCACATTCTTGAATGAAAACCTTTGAACATTATGCTTATGAAATGTCTTTCTCTATAGTACATGTATGTGTCCTCTTGTGCATTGATAGATGATGATTTTGAACACATGCTACGAGTAAAAGGTCTTTCCCCAGTGGGCCGAAAGCATAAAAGTAGCAATTGCTTGGGCTAGCCTTTTTTGCTCGACTCTGTACGTATAAAACAAGTAATTGCTAATACGCAGTAGCTTTTGCTTTTAAGCACAAGTAATTGCTTATTGCTTGCAAGCACATGTATGCTTTCCAAACAAGCAATTAATTAGCTCTAATTAGCATATTATAATTAAAACAAAAAATTAAACTGTGCAATATTGTAGAGCTCATGGACATCTATCACCATGCCAAATTTGGAGTCGATCGGAGTTTTGATTGTCGAGAAAACTAAAAAAAAAAAATTTAAATACAATTTTTGCATAATTAATTAGCTCTAATTAGCATATTCTAATTAATTTTTTTTTTTTACTTCGCACTATTGTAGACCTCATGGACATTTATCACGATGCATATGTATTGTTAGATTACTTTTTTTGGAGAAATCCTTCGAACATATGCTGCAATTGAAAGGCCTTTCACCCACAGCTGTTGTGTGTTGAATCAGTACATCTTTCCGGGAGAAAGCCTTTGTACATACCTTGCATTTAAAAGACCTTTCGTCAGTACATTGGGCCGTATGCATAAAAACAAGCAATTGCTTGTGCTAGCCTTTTGCTTGAATCAGTATGCATAAAAACAAGCAATTGCTTGCAAGCAAAAGCATTTGCTTACAAGCACAAGCAATTGCTTACTGCTCGTAAGCAAATGCTTACCGTAAAACTCCGTGTATAAGACGCACTTTTTTTCCATCGGAAAATTTTCAAAGTGGGGGGTGCGTCTTATACACAGGTACAGCCAAAAAAAAAAAAAAAAAAAAAAAAAAAATTTGAATTTTTTTTTGGGACACCCGGTAGTCATGTTTAATGCATATTAAACTGGTCTAGGGCATGACAAGAGCTTGATATAAGGGGGAACATTTATCAAAATATACCTTTTTCCTACATAAATTATAGTGGTTAGCAAGTTTTTAAGCAGTAACACTGCTACTAATTGAATATTCAGATATTCATGAGTAGCAGCACTCATTTAATATTCAATTTTCTAAACAGTGGTTATATATTTTTCTCAACAAAAAAGTTATTAATGAATTTAGTATTTTGCATATTTAATGAGCATTGCTACCTCATGAATATATGAATATTCATGAAAAAAAAAATTCTAAAAAAAAAAAAAAAAAAAAAAAAAAAAAAATTATTTTTAATTTTTTTATAGAAAGTTGGGGGTGCGTTTTATACACGAGTGCGTCTTATACACGGAGTTTTACGGTACCAAACAAGCAATTGCTTACAACCGTATGCATAAAACGAACCTTTTACTTGTCTTGATAAGCAATTGCTTGCGTTTTTTCAAGCACATCCAGACCAGCTTGAGCTCTTGCTTACTCAGGGCATTCGCGTTTAAGGATCAATTTTTCGTACCGTTTCAGGATGATTTTAAGCTCCATATTCCAGAGGTTATGTTGTGATCAAATTCCTGCTATTTTAGACTTTTTACAGCAATTTTTGTCCATCGATCTGCACAGAAACGCCCCTGATGCTCCGCGCTGTTTCCCCCCTATTTGCGTAATAAAAAATACTGCTGCCAGGTCGGGCACGAAGCGTTGTTGCCCTGCAGTGCGATGTTCGCACAACCGTAACGATCCTTTGTCCAACACGTAAGCAATTGCTTGGCAGTGCAAGCAAAAGGTTTGAGCACAAGCAAAGGCTTGTGCATACGAATCTAAGCAATTGCTTGAACTTGATCTTTTGCTTGACAAGCTCTTGCTTGTGCTTAAAGCATTTGCTTATAAGCAATTGCTTGTTTTTATGCATACGGCCCATTGTATGTGTCCTCGTGTGTCTTGTAAGACTACTTTGATCAGAGAAATACTTTGAACATACACTGCAGTTAAAAGCTTCTTACCAGTGTGCATCCTAAAGTGTATTTTTAGATTCCTTTTCTGTATAAAGCCCTTTTTGCACAGGCTGCAATTGAAAGGTCTTTAACCAGTATGTGTCCTCATGTGTTTTGATAGATTACTTTGATCAGAGAAAGCCCTAGCACATACATCGCAAGTGAAGGGTCTCTGCCCAGTATGTGATCGCACATGTCTAACCAGACCATCTTTCTGAGGGAAAGCCTTTGTACATATGGAGCAATTGAAAGGTCTTTCACCAGTATGTGTCCTCATGTGTTTTGATAGATGATAGTTTGTAGTGAAAGCATTTGAACATATGCTGCAATTGAAGGGTTTTTCTCCAGAATGTGTCCTCATGTGTCTTTTCAGATCACATTTCTGATAGAAAGCCTTTAAACACATGCTGCAATTGAAAGGTCTTTCACCAGTATGTGTCCTCATGTGAATTGTTAAATAGCCCTTTTGGGAGAAAGCATTTGAACATATGCTGCAATTGAAGGGTTTTTCTCCAGTATGTGATCTCATGTGTCTAACCAGATCACTTTTCTGACTGAAACCCTTTGTACACTTGCTGCAATTGAAAGGTCTTTCACCAGTATGTGTTCTCATGTGTTTTTTTACATTACTTGTTTGGGAGAAAGTCTTTGAACATATGTTGCAATCAAAAGGCCTTTCACCAGTATGTGTCATCATGTGTTTAACCAGACTATCTTTCCGACGGAAAGCCTTTGAACATATGCTGCATTTGTTGTGTCTGCTACCATCTTTGTCAATATCATCACCCATATGATCCTCACTAAGTTCATCAGTGTTCGTTCTTGATTGAATCCTTGAGCTACGTGTACCTGTCTCATCCTCCTGAAGGGTCTGCTTTTCTGGCACTCCTCCTAGATTCGGAGAGGTGTTATTCTTTCCAGAAGTAACCTTGTCACCTTCCTGGAGATCAGCATTTTCTGAAAGGAAACAAGACAGAATTGTTATAATTTTGTGAATTTAGTTTCCATGGGCCTGTATCATAAAAGGGTCTTAGCTAAAGACTGTCTTAACTGTCACGTTTGTTCCAATCACAAAGGACAAGGTTGGAAGTATAATAGAAAAGACGCTTTCATACAACATGTGTTGCCATAAATGTCAATTTCATACCAAGGTTGTGTATGTACGGAGATAAGACCCTTTCATGAAACGAATGCCATATATGAGAGGGTTTGCATTGTTGCTTTTGAATGTCTTAAATCCATGGCTACAAATTGCCTACAATTGAAATGTTTGTGACACCACGGATGGTTATCTACTATATAGCCATGTCATGCACTATAAAGGGTGGCCCATAAAGTGAGTGACACCATGTCAGGTTCCCATTCTTGTTCATTTTTACCAAGTCAGTGCCTGATAAATGGCACTTACTGCCCGTCATAGCATCAACAATGAGCAATACACGCACTATTGTTAGTGTGCATTAAGCTGTGTGCTGAGAGAATGGGCATGGTTGTTTGATGCTCTAAAACAAAAACTACACAACCAAAATTACTGTTCTTGGTGTCGTCTTTCATTGGAAAGACACCCTATCTGATAAAAATAATCATTTTGTTATGGTAAGTACCCTGTCTGTTTTTTGGGGGCCATCCTGTAAAGTCCGGCCTAAAGTGCTAATTTAGTGTCGACTAACCCCTGACTAACTTAAGTATGGACTAAATTTTGCATTCTGAAAGCTATACCATGCACTAAGTGGCCACTAAATTCCCCCAAAAATTCATCTTACTCTGGAGTGTCGACAACTCCATTTAACCCACAGCCTGCAAGGGAATGACTCATGCAGAAAGTGCAGACAACAAGAGAAAAATGTCCATAATCTAGACAGAAAATATGACTGTATCATTTAGCAAATGAAACTGAACAATGACATGAATATTTGCCACAAAATAACTGCAGGATGGTAAAACAATTGTCCATTGTTCTATTATGAGGGTTGTTCTTGAGCGCATGACAAGCTTTGTCAAGTTGAACATTTGACATCATTTTTTCGAGAATTTTTCGGCTCAATATTTGAACTTTAGACGAATGTTGCGCACATGCAAATGCAAATTTTCTTTCCTACCTGTATCCTTTGACTGGTCATTAGAGCATGTATTGCGTGTTCGATGATGTGTTGGATGAGAAGTATTGTCTCTTGTGATGTCTGCTCCAGTATCCAATGCTTGTTTCTGAAGCTCAGTTGCTTGGGTCCCATCTTGTTTGCAATTATCACATTTCATGGCAATGTTCTGCTCCGTACCATCCATGGAATACTGAAATCTGCTACCGTGAACTACCTTGTGACAGTCCTCACATTTAGCAGGCATTCTCACGATGTTTAGTTTCTGCAGCACAATCTTAGCGGTCTTCATTGGAGGAAATGTACTCTTGATCTCTCTGGAAGCTAACAAAGGCGTACCAGTTAGCAAGAAATCAACTCCAACATCCAAATATTCATCACCACCTAAAAAAGAAAACAAATATCATTAGGAAACATATCCCCTATCCGCTGCAGTTTTGTTTTCTTATCATGGTTTCACTTATCATATTTATTATTTAACTCTTGACCTCTCGGGAAGCTTCCAAAGGCATACCAGTTAGCAAGAAATCGACTCCCCCATCCAAATATTCATCACCACCTAAAAAGAAAAAAACATACGATATATCAGTATGGATAGGAGACATATCCCCTAGCCACTGCAGTTTTGTTTTCTTGTCAAGGTTTCACTTATCCGATTTAACAATGGAGAACGGTACTGTGAGTTTATTTTCTTCTGAAATATAAAATATTTAAAACAACATACCCAATGCATATGTGACCTTACACCACAAAACGACCGTTATGTCGCTGTGGTAGTTTCTCTTTTATTAGCTAAAATAGTCAAATTTTGTTCAAAATATGAGATTCGGGATTTTGGTGTTTCCTGAATAAGCTTATGGGCAATTCCAAGCAAACATTGACATAAGCACCCATTTTTCAAATTCGTCGAATCATAACATATTTGGTATCAAATTAAAGCTTAAAGATCAAACTATTCAGAAATGCATTTTGTTCAAAAAAATTTTTGCGTAAACTATTATTTCATAGGAATTAATTAGCATAAATTAATTTTCAATTATTTTCACAAAATATACTTGTAAATATTAAGCTTAAAAGAGCTGCAAAAATAGGTTTTCATAACATTTTCTTTCAGTGTTGGTAAGAACATTACTTCAATTTATCAGATAAATATCTATTTCGGCATTTTCGCTCTTTGTTCTGCTTCAGTGACTGTTTCATTTATAGTCATCTATATGTCACGCTGTTACCCTAAAAACAGGTATTTTTAATATTTCTGGAAAAATATGAATGGGAATGAAATTATTTTTTGTTTCTTCTTCATTCACCCATAGAGCTATAATATGCATGCTGAATAGCAGCATTATCTTTTACTACTTATAAACCTAAGCAATATCAATTTGGTCACGCTGTTACTTTTTGGGTAACAGCGTGACGCAACCTATTTTTTTGTGCAATATCTCAAGAATCGTTGGATGGATTCTGTTCAAACTTTGTACAAGACATGTATTCAGAGGTATAGATTATCTGATACATTTTGGGGCCATGAGGTCAAAGGTCAAAGGTCACAGCTAATTAATATGCAAAAAATATATTATTCTCAAGATATTTCAAGAATCCTTGAAGGATGACATGATAATTAATACTGGTATGCGTTCAGTGAAGTAGATGACCTGATTATAGAATTTGGTCATGGGGTCAAAGGTCAACAGGTCAAATTATTGTAGTTTATTTTTTATCTCACAAAAAAATGCCAGAATTAATGTTAGAAAGAGTACTGTAGATAAAAGAAAATTCAATGAAAATGTTTGGAGCACAGGTCAAAGGTCACTCGGATAATTACCAATTCAAACACAAAAACTTACTGACATTGAAATCATGTTACATGTAACAAATCACTTGTAGATCTACACTGTGCCGACATAAAATTAAACATTTGTATGCTAATTTGAGAAATAAGGTCAAAGGTCAGATGTCAAAGGTCTAATATTTCATTGTTGCAATTAAGTTTGTATTTTGGGTTTGATATTTGATGGTTCCTCAAACTAAATTCTGAAAAAGATAAGAATTTCAGTTTTGTCCAAAAACATTTTTGATAAATAGAGAGCGCTAGGCTGCAAATTTGTGTCATGCGAACCATCATTTCAGAGCATCTGGGTTATATTACCCATTCATCTAGTTCTGTATAGATTCTGGATAACTACATCGAAATTATATAATCTTATTCATCTCATCAATATCTCCCATATATATAACATGTACAATTCAGAGGTCACGCTGTTACCGTCACGCTGTTACCGTGCACAGATACGTTTATGATATCATATTTACTATGAACATTGGATTTTTTCTACATTTTTATTTGGATGTTCTAGCTTGATGTCTAGTACAAAGAATCAATGTGACAAAATTGCAAAATGTTCCTGTAGTTCACAGAGTTTGCTTAGTTTCTTACCATGTAAGAAACCCACGTCTTTTTGCCGTCACGCTGTTACCGCAGATATTGATATTCATAATTCATAATTTAGTGGGAATTTTGATTTTCTTTCCTATTGTAAATAATTGGTAGGATAGTGGGAACAGATGCATATCAAAATTTGGTTCTGGACATTTTTATTTTGTGAGTTATTTAGACTTTCATCGTGAGAAACACCCTCCGACCGTCACGCTGTTACCTTGGAATTGCCCTTATCTTAATCTACCTTCTGAGAAATTTTGAGCATCAGAAATAATGTTAAAATATTAATTTGTAATTTAATAAATGTGATCTTATTACAGCCCATGAATAATAAACAGATCTTTTAAACGGCCCGTTTCTCCCTTATTTAAAAAATGTACCAGCCATATTCCATATCTTTGGCATTCAATTTGAAAGGGTTTGCTTACAGTCCAAATATGACAAATTATATACCATTTTAAAGGTAATTGCTTATATTTTAATTTTATATGAAAATCAGCAAAATCAGTTTTCCCGACTTATTGTTCGTTTTGTGGTGTAAGGTCACATATATTCTAGGGCACAAGGTGGGCAAGAGCCCATGTCCTGCCACAATTACATTACGAAAAACAATGTTATAAAGTATTTACCAAAATAGAAGGGGAAAAAAGATGATTAGTGTTCCCACGTGCAATGTACAGTTTTAAACAAAGTGTACTATCTTGCCAAATAATTCTCTTTATTTAGGGAATATTGATTTTCAAATGGTACCAGTATATCCACAGGACACACCAAACAAAACATCTGTAAGTTTGTTCAAGATCACAGTATAACAGCTTGATATCATTTCTTTACCTTCAAATATCGTTCCTTCTTCAGTCTTTATCTTCTTTATCTCCATAGTGACCAACTCTTTCTGCTGATCATGTGATACATCAGGTGGTTCCATGGCAATGGACTCTCTTTGTCGATCATGTGACAGATCAGATGATTCAATGGTACCTAAGTCTCTCTGCTGATCATGTGATACATCAGGTGTTTGCATGGCAACAGACTCTCTTTGTTGATCATGTGACAGATCAGATGATTCAATGGTACCTAAGTCTCTCTGCTGATCATGTGATACATCAGGTGTTTGCATGGCAACAGACTCTCTTTGTTGATCATGTGACAGATCAGATGATTCAATGGCACCCAAGTCTCTCTGCTGATCATGTGACCCCTCTGGTGATTCCATGGCAACATCCTGCAGTTGATCAATCTCATCATTCAGATAACCCTCTGGCGGTGCATCCAGACGACTGTCCACTTCAGATGGTCCTGCATGTCACATGAAATTTAACTCATTAAAGAGATCCAATTACGTTAGACAATTTAGTCATATTCGAGACTTCAATCATAAACTTACCAATATCATATTCTTCTGAATGATGTGAGAGTATCATGAATCAAAAACACTGTTTAAAATTATATATTAGGGCAAGTCCAAGGTATTTGTTCCCAAGGGGGTGAATTTTCATCTTCACCCAATCAAGTGAAACTTGATGTCATTTTAAAGCTAAGATATAGAATTTTAATAATTTGAAAACGAAAATTTAAAACGTGTCTCTAATAAAAAGTAACAATCAAATATATTTGCATGATATATAAATCAGAGTGATGCGTGGGACATCTGAATTAAAGACAAATCTAATCATATTTAAGATACTTGTAATAATTCTTTACTTATTATTGGCTTGACCTGAAGTCATAACATGAAGGTAGTTGGATTATGATTTTCAGCTTGTTATCTCATTTAATATGCAAATTAGATGCGTTCCAAAATCAGCATGTCCCACGCGTTACATTTTGACATCTTATTGTTTTGATTTCTCGTTAATTGAAAGGTTTATTTTTCTGAAACTCTACAAAGTTCTAATTTACATTGGGGGAAATCCATAACATAGCAACAAAAGTTAATGACATTTACTATTTCAGCATAATTCTACAATTAGATTTTGTCACGCGTGGGACATTTTGTTACGCGTGGGACAATCTGTACAGTAAAGCAATGGGATTTTTAAAATCTTGTTTTAGCCAATTGGCAAATACGCGATAATTTCGCAATGCAAAAAGATATTAGCCCGCAACTTTACAAGTATTTTCTTTTATTGTATTTAAGTCTTGCACAACTTTTAAGACCAAATAAACGCAAATATTTCTCATTTTAATCATTGCAAATAAATAGTTTTAGGCCAATAACTATTTGACAATGGTGAATAATTAATTTCATTAAAAAAAAGATGTCACAATGGAAGTTGAAAAACAAAGAAATACATAAGAATATTTAATGCAAAAAATTAGCATTTTCCAAGCTCAAATACTTTAAATATCTTTAATAAGGGCACATTTGGTGACAGGCCTATGTAAAACGCATGGCAGAAAAATGTCCCACGCGTTGCATGTCCCACGCGTGACAATGCAATTTTTTTTCAAATCGACCCTGTATGAAATTCTGAAGTTATGAGTTGATAAAATCTCATATATTGGTAGAGCACAAGATGCACATTAACACCATACCAAGTATGTTTTGAAATTGTATATAACTTCAGAGGAATTCACATTCAAAGTCAAAGTTTAAAAATACCAACTTTCTCTGGTCCCACGCGTGACGCTAGCATAAAGTCGCATAAATTATTATTGTACGGAGGATTTCAATTTTTAGGTGATACGTATAGCGTATCACCTATTGTTATTACTCAGCGGGGTGTTTCCACAATCGCACAATACTTCACGATCATCTCTGGCTTTGTGTATATAATTCGTGTCATGTTACAAGGCTCGATCTCGATAAGATCTTGTTCATAACATATCAAATTATCATGCGACATCATTTGATAACGCTACCACGATCCGTCGTCATTTCCCGCGGTCATTCCGATTTCATTCGACATCATTTTGATAACGCTATCACGATCCGTCTTTATTTCCCGCGGTCATTACGATCTCTAAATATACCGCAATTGTGGAAACACAATTATTTTTCTTTTTTTTCTTTGTACGTTTTTTGTGTCTCGTGTCTGTAAAATTTGGCTGGGGATATGATAATGAAACCTGGTGAACATAATAGACCTTGGTCCGAAATTGTGCACCTGGGTAATGATTATGACGGTACTACCCTGTGACGTCATGGAGACGCCATTTTGTGAAATATTTCAACAGCCCATATCTTTCTTACGTAATGGAATATTTTCACCAAATTCTGTACATGGCAAGCTAAGTTCAAGGGCTATATAAAAATGTCGCACCCAAGGTCGTACGGACAATGACGGACGCGTACGCGCGCGTCATAGGGTAAAAATCCTTGAAAAATTCTCAAATCAACCGGCGAACCAATTTTCCATACGTTTCAGGTCATTCCGAGCATTTCAAAATTTTGCACGCGTGCGCGTTTGCGCGCGCGCTTTTTCACGCGTAGCGCGCACGGAACAAAAAAGTGGCGTGTTTTTTTTTGGAAACTGTTCCCAATACTTTCTATGATAAATTAAAACAGTTTCCAGATCTCCTCGACCAAAAACGCTCGAACAGGAGGGCGTAAAACTTTAAAATCCGCGAGTGCTGCTATGCACAAAATATGTACAAAATATGCCCTTTTTTAATTGATAATAATTTTTAAAATCCACGGGCAATTTTGTTAAAAATATTTTTCCTTGCAGACGAATGAGTTGTAGATACAACGTCATGCATCCTTATCGCCAACCAAACCTCATTATGTAATCATATGACCATGAGAAGTTAACATTATCAGTTTTCAACGATTTTATCATTTGCGATTATGTATATTGTGTTTGGATTCCGATATCTCGGTCAATTCTGCTTGAATCTGTCCCAAGTTTTGATATCTTGTAGCTGGGACGATTCTGAACAATTACTATCTCTTTCCGACCGGAAATGTGTCGATGCGTGCGTGCTACACATGAAATCCGCGCGTGCTGCCATATTTAAAATATGTGAAAATGTGGTAAAAACATGCCCTTTTCAATCGATCATAATTTTGAAAATCCATGTTCCGTGTTTTGGTTGTTGTGTATTCGTGACAGAGTATGAGTGGTAGATATGGCGCGATATTCAAAAATCGCCAATCGGACATCATGACGTCATCAATTTGCCATGAAAAGCAAAAATTTAATTTTGATTGATTTTATAAATTTTGTATTATGTTTTGAAGGTGCAGTTGTGTTTCTATCTCCTTCGATTCTGCTCGAATACGTCTACAATTTTGATTATGTTGTAGCGGAGATCTGGGGGGAAAATAATATGTTCCTATTATGTTACTCACATAATGGCAACATTTGTTTTTTCTCTATTGCAATGTAGGATACAAATATTTCAAGATATTCCGAGTAAGCCGTTATATTTCTTTTGTTTCGTAACTTATGGTGTTTTTAATTAAATGTTTGAAATCAGTAATTGGTTCTCAAAACAGGGCACATCAAATTGATGCATATAATGCCTTGCTAATTAACGTGACCAAGCCGCCCTCCCCAAAGTATGAGGCTTCGCCCCTATTACTACGTCGTTCAACGCCCACCTGTTTTCAGTAACGGTCGAAATAATCTCTCAACCCTAGCGTTTGTGTGTAGTAATCCCAATTAGTGCTGCAATAATGGGGAGGGAATTTTGACTCATACTAACTGTACGTAGCAAGGTTCCTCCAATGCATACAAAGCAATAGTGGATGTGTGTGAGAGGGTGATGGATGACCAAGGGTGGAAAGGTCTGGACAATGTTTACAGGATCTAGCCAGTGGTGTGAGTTGTGGAATGTTGATGAATAAATAGAGAGAATAACACAAAGTAAGAGAGAATGACAGAATATAAGAGTGGAATGATAAGATGATGATGGTACAATTTAGAGTACAATACTGCATAATCAAATAATATTCTTCAGGATATCACACTCCTCCCCCTTTAGATTTTTACTTCAAATTATGTGGACGCATTATAGGTCTGATGGTGTGTAGTCTTATCGTTCAGGCCCATGAAGGTATATTAGTTTGTGTTGTACATACTACATAGACTTCACTTTTAGTAGTAAATGCAACTTGATTGTGTGAAATTAAATAATTATCAAAAGTGTCTGGACCATAAAGAATAAATATGACGACGACTACTTCTGATGATAGTGGCGTACTCAGGATTTTTCAAGGGGGGGGGGGTTATTTCGTCAACCAACATTTTCAAGGGGGGGGGGTGGGTGTCGGTAAATTTTTTTCGAGGGGGGGAGGGGTGTCGGTGAAGATTTTTGAGGCGGGGGGGGGGTGGCACTGAAGATCTTTTCGAGGGGGTGTAGTTGGGGATTTGTTTTCGAAGGGGGAGGGGTTGTCGATGAATATTTTTTGAGTGGGGTGTTGGTAAAGATTTTGTTTGAGGGGTGTCAGTGAACATTATTTGAGGGGGTCGTCAGTGAAGATTTTCATCGGGGGGGGGGGGTGTTGGTGAAGATTGTTTTGTTGATGCGGGTGTCAGTGAAGATTTTCTAGGGGGGTTGTAGGTGAGGATTTTATCGGGAGGGGGGTTGTTGGTGTTGATTTTTTTTGAGGGGGTTGTCGGTGAAGATTTTTTGGGGGGTGTGTCAGTGAGAATTATTTGAGGGGGTGTCGGTGAAGATTTTTCTCGGGGGGGGGGGGGTGTTGATGAAGATTTGTTGAGGGGGGTGTAGGCAAAATTTTGTTGATGGGGTAGTCTGAGAGAATTATTTGAGGGGAATTTCGGTGAACATTTTTCTCAGGGGGGGCGGTGTTGGTGAAGATTTTTTTTTTTTTATGGGGGGGGGAGGGGGGTATTGGTGAAGATTATTCAAGGGGTCTAAGGTCAAAGGTCAAAGGTCATACGTATCACCTAATTCGTCACAGTGACGAATTTCATGTCTAGTTTTTTTTGGTATTTGATAAAATTTGATCCAAAGTATCTAAAATATGAAACAAATTGGTGTTTCAATATTTCTTATAAGAGTAAGCACTCTTTTTCGCTCTGATGTCCCACGCGTTATGCCTGCAAAATCACCTACGGCTCATTGATTTACACTGCAATAATTCACATTCGGTCTTTACTCTTTTGACGCTCGTGGCGCATCACTATACAAAATTATTCCTGCAATAAGGCATAAAATAACATTGCAAGTTTGGTAATTAATGTCTTCCATTTTATTTTTGTTATTTTTGCAATGGTACAAATTAAATTTTTTGACTTGTGGCCAGGAACAGTCAGGCAAAAGAGCTGTTAAAACTCAAGAGGGTGTCTCTAAAAACTCATTGGTTTCAAATAAAAAATTGTGCATGTTTTGATAAAATAATGATTAAATTGTAGAGAGATCATCAACTACTATTTAAAAACATCAATTGTAAATTTTTGAAAAGTGTAAGCGTTTCTTGTTTTCAATGGCTGGTTCAAAATTATTAAATTATTATTGTGGGGTCCCACAATTCATGGATATTTCAGCCGTCTCTGAACCGATTTTGATCAAATAAAGAGCCCTTTCACACACGGGCCAAATCGTGATTGCAATCACGATTGGAATAATTTTTCACTCCAATCACGGTATTTTTGGTCCGTGTGAACTGTGAAAGCAAACTAGAATCACGAATCGCGAAACTTTAATCGTGGTCCGGATGTGTTTTCTAATCACGATTCACTAAAATCACGGTGCAAATATCTCGTGTGAACGGCTTGACCTCCAATACACGATTTGGGAGGCGAAGCTTACGTGACCTTACATGCACTTCCGCCCATAAACCGCACGCTCTTAATTCGCTTCAAGTGCAGTGCATGCAGTGTAGTACTAGTGTGCGCAGTATACAGTTAATGCTGTTATCCGATCCGGGAACGATCCGATTTCCCGGCGGTAATCGCTTCCGAGCCGGATCCGATCCGGTTCCGAGAAATACATTTTCTCGGTAGATATATATCGGAAGATTTGCCGACCCATTTTCTCCAGTAATAATTGAAAATGTGTATGTTTGACAGTCCATTAAGTAGTGAAATTTAAATTAAAAATGGCGGAATCAATATTGTTTACTTTATGAGTGGTTATTTTGGAGAAATTCTTGGTTCGTTACTTCGTTTCGCAGTCGAAAATTGAACAGGATGCGCAAAATTACTAGTCATTTGAACAATATTGCCCACGGATGTGCACACAAAGTTAGGCCGACACTCCCGGGGAGACATGTGATGGATATCTGTATGATCGAGCTGATGAACCAGTGCATTCAAAAAGTGGCTCAAAATATATATTTTGGTAATTTGCACCATTTTTAAATGTTTTGATATTCAACTTACATGATTTTATAGCGTTTGAAAGCTGAACAGAAACAAAAATGAGCCCCAAAACAATTAGCACAATTATGCAAAATATCAGTAAATAACGACTATAACCATAGAGTTACAACTCTATGACTATAACGTATCGCGGATGAATCCAATCTACAATGTGTTGTAAATGGTCCTGATAGGACGGATGAATCCGGCGTAAGAACAAAGACCGTCCGCGGATGGATCTCGCGTAAGAAAAAAAACCCGTAACCTGCATGCGAAGTATACGAGCGATATGCGTGAAACAGCGGCCCAAAAACTTGCTGCTAACTTCAACCTTCGATATTAGCCGGCCGTCCGGCTTCAGTTAATTAAAACCTCACGAACATTCT
The DNA here is from genome assembly GCA_037951105.1 of Echinarachnius parma. Lineage (NCBI taxonomy): Eukaryota > Metazoa > Echinodermata > Echinoidea > Clypeasteroida > Echinarachniidae > Echinarachnius > Echinarachnius parma. Next base: position 63,222 of record JBAMJV010007560.1, read on the forward strand.
TTGGAAATTTATCGATATATTCAGCGCAGTTTTTCATTGTTTTGGGGGTAATTTTTTTATTCTGTTCAGCTTTCAAATGCCATGTTATGATGTAAGTAGACTACCAAAATTGTGTTGATCACAAAAAGGCTAATTTATAGCCACTTTTTGAAGGCAGTGGCTTAGTGCTGTAACTGACCTTGATGATCGGATCGTTTGATCGGATCGATGAAAATCGGATCGCAGCAATCGGATCGGATCGGTAAAAAAAAAAAAAAAAAAAAAAATCGTTCTTTTTTTTCTTTGGAAAATGATCCCTAAAAACATATTTTGGGAATATAAATTAATACCACTACTAATCCAATATATCCAATGCTCGAAATTAACTTTTTTTGCTGGTGGCCCGGTCGGGCCAGTAAAATGAGTATTTTTCCAAATTTGGTGGCCCGAAACCAAAAACTACTGGCCCGAAAAAAAATAAGGAAAAACAAAAGTAAAATGAATACAATAACCATATGAATAGTTTCAGGGTACTAGGTAATGCTGTTATCCGATCCGGATCCGATCCGAGATCCCGGCGGTAATGGCTTCCGAGCCGATTCCGAGACGGATCCGAGAAATATTTTTTCTCGGTAGAAAATATCGGAAGATTTTGCCGACCCATTTTCTCCAGTGATAATTGAACATGTGTATGTTTGACAGTCCATTAAGTAGTGTAATTTAAATAAGAAATGGGGAAATCAATATTGTTTACTTTATGAGTGGTTATTTTGGAGAAATTCATGGTTCGTCAGTTCGTTTTGCAGTCGAAAATTGAACAGGATGCGCGAAATTGCTAGTCATTTGAACGATGTTGTGGACGGATGTGCAATCAAAGTTACGCCGATACTCGAGGGGAGACGTCTGTTGGATGTCTGTATGATCGAGCTAATAAGCCAGTGCATTCAAAATGTGGCTCTGAATACGTTTTATTGTCATTTGCACATTTAAAAATGTTCTGATATTCTACTTACATGATTTCTTGGCGTTTGATAGCTGGGCGGAAACAAAAATATGCCCCTAAACAATGAAAACAATTGCGCAAAATATCGATAAAAAATTACTACACCGCTCCCGTTTGCTTTGCTTGTATAATTGCGTGTGCAGATATAGATCCGCCGCCGGGAATTCCCCAATTTTCGGCGGATGGATCTCGCGTAAGAAAAAACGTTCACCATAACACACGCAAAGTAATACGACCAAATTAACGCCTAATAACTTGTTGCATGTGCATGCAAGCTATAGCTAGCTAACTCATTGGAGTTCTCTCGAGGCCTAGCCGTCCGTAATCCGATTTTTTTCTTTGGAAATATATCGATAATTCAGCAGTTTTGTCTTTGATTTGGGGGGTTATTTTGTATTCTGTTCGGCTTTCAGATGCCATGTTATCATGTAAGTAGATTACCAGAATTGTGTGGTTCCCTAAAAGGGTAATTTATAGCCGATTTTTGAGGGCAGTGGCCCGGCAGTGGCTCACAAGCGCGGTTTTCCACGCGATTGGCGGGTTGAGTTTCTGTGAAACGTGTGGTGCGATGCCGAACAAACCATCGAAAAAATACTTTTCTTGCGAAACTCTGAATAATCTGAATATTATTTTTCCGTAAAAATTGATATGTACATGCCTCGAAACGTCATTATTATTAATATTTTTGCCATATAAAACAAGAAAGATGAGTCTACAACGCTGCATTTTTTCAGAGCAAATTGCAATATTTTTTTTCTCCGAGATCCGATCCGATCCGAGATCTCGTTAGCGATATAGAATTCTAACGATCCGAGAACGGGCCGGGATTTTTTGTTTACCTAACAGCATTAGTACTAGGCAATACTTTTTATTTTTCATTCCCCTTTGTTTCATTGCAAGATGAATTAAATAAACATGAATTAGGATAAATGTGTGTGTGTCATATCTTTTTATTCATTGTCTTCATCAAAAAATCACAGCGATTGAATACACACAAGTGACAATTTCACTTCCAGTCATTCATAGTCAGGGTCTAGGTCCTTTACAAAATTAATCACGCCGATTCTGAGCTTAGTCCCATGTGATCAATTTGGCGTAACATTTCAGAATCACATGGGACTAAGCTCAGAATCGGCGCGAAATTTTGTGAAAGGAGAGGTAATCAGTTTTAAATGAAAGCATAACCATACAAGATTACCTTGGGCTTATTCATATGGATATAATATGTTGCTTTGGTATTAATTTATATTCCCAAAATATGTTTTTTGGGGATCATTTTTCAAAGAAAAAAAAAACGATTTTTTTTTTTTTTTTTTTTTTTTTTTTTTTTTTTCGATCCGATTTTTTTTCCGATTTTTTCTGCATGATCGGAAATCGGCAAAAATGATCCGATCAACCATGATCGGATCGGGATCGGCCCGATCCGATGATCGGTTACAGCATTACAGTGGCTCAACAGCAAGATCGTACAAATTTACATGTGATGTTTCCCCGTGACTGGCAGGCTGAGTTTCTGTGAATGTGTGGCGCGATGCTGAACAAACGATCGATTTCTAGGCACAATTCACTTCGGAAAAATACTTTTCTTGCGAATCTTAGTTAATTCTGAATAGTCTGTAATTATTTTTCTGTAAAGATTGATATGTACATGCCTCAAAGCGTCAACATTGTTAATATTATTGGCATATAAAACAAGAAAGATAAGTCTACAACGCTGCATCTTTTTTTCAGAGCAAATTGCAATATTATTTTTTTCCGAGATCCGATCCGCTCCGATCCGAGAATACCGTTAGCGATTTTGAATTCTACCGATCCGAGAATGATCCGGGATGTTTTTTTACCTAACAGCAGTCTCCTTGTTTGATAGACAGGTACCAGCGTTCTCGCAAGGAAAAAATGTATGCAAAAGCACAAGCTTATATGTCGGTAAAATTACACAGCATTACTTTGTCGCACTTTAACATCAAGCTTTTTCAATACGAGCCGTTACACCGCTGATTATAGTTATCTGAAAGTTAGCATCATGTAAACAAAATGTCTGAATGAATGATAAATACACATCTCCTACAAAATTCTTCTGAATAATTTATTTGTGTAACTTGCTAATTTTAATTTGTTCAGTTTTGTGTTAAAAAGGGGGACTGGGGGAGTATAACTTGCTTTGTACTTGATTAAAACTCTGTGAATAGCTGTAAACAAAAATATCAAATTGATAAATACCAGAGCTGAGTCAAATCGAATGACTATTCGATATCCGACCGTGAAGGTCGGACACCGAATACAAATTTTCGGATACGAATATCGGAAAAAAAAAATGAAAATAAATAAATAAATAAATAATTTTGTAATCCCCATTGGATAGATTCGATCAGAAAATGGCACATTGAACCCTGCTTATCTATTGCTAAAGTTAAAAGTTAAGGTATTTTACATAAATTACAAATAAACAAAACAAATAATAAACCAAAGGTAAGAGGATTACAAGTGGTATAGTGAGTGCCAAATTTAGAAGAATCTATGATGAGATATCGAAGTATTTCATCTTGACAGCAGTTTGTACACTAACATCACACTGTATTGCCGATTCTAATTGAAAAAACGGACAGAATATTTATTTTAAAAATTATTTAAAAAAAATAAAACAAATAAAACAAAATAAAAATATTAAAAATATATATAATAATTGATTTTTTAATTTTATTTATTTATTGATTTTTTTCTCGGATATTCAATATCCGACCGTTTTTACACGACTCATATTCGAAATTCAAAATATTCGATTTGACTCGGCACTAATAAATACTAAATCTCATGAAATATTCCTATGAACTTGCGCTCACCTCGAGTAAGAGCTGTACAAGAAGTTCTTGATGTTAACGTTGAAACACGCAGAGAACTTTCTGACTCTGTAAATGCTGATAGAACTGGAAAAGCATTGTAATCTGACTCTGATTTGGTCCAGGAATTGGAAGACATCTGACCAGAATGAAGTAACATGTCGACATGTGATGGTGGTACTGCAGTTGTCTCTGTGAAGTTTGCCTCCAATTTGATGTTTGATTTTATTTTTGTGGACGAATGTTCTCTTTCATCAATAACATCACAACCAGAACTTGAAGCTCTGCACATGCACTTGCAGGAGGGTTCTGCACAAAATCTCGCATGAACTTTAAGCAGATGAAACACGAAAACCTCGTCCGTAATACATGAATATTTATCATCGTGACCTTGGAGAAAATCTTTCTTCTGATGATCCCACAAGTCCGAAATGTCCACGTTATTCACGTTAATACATGCAACTGTGGAAGATGTGCACGTAGTAGCTAAACGTTTAACAGATACACCGTCACCACCGGCTAGCGTCCCCAGAGTTACGGCCGCGCTTTCCATTATTCTTCGCTTGATGTCTGCCAACCAACACAACTCCGATACTAGTATTCCGAAAATCCAACGATTCGTTTCTACTATAGCTTTATCCTTTTGTTATCACTTGCAAGAGGCGAATGATTTTAGAACTTGTGTCGGATAAATAACTCAAGCGTCAACTAGGCCACTGCTACACTCACGGAGTTAAAGAAGTAATTCAGGGACCATTTTACGTGCATGGCGCAATGTCGCCGCCATGATAAGTGAGTTGCGCTTCCACTTACATTAAATTGTTACTTCAGTTATGCAAATAATGCAGAGATCATCGCTGCACGCATCGAGATCTATGTCAGTGACAGTGTATAGTAAAACAAAACGAAACCAGAATGTAATAGCTTATACATTTTGGCTTCTCGGCATTTGATATGGATGGAGAATATTAATGAGGCAGTGTGATGACGAGAGGGATTTCCTGTTTCCGAAAAAAAAAAATTAAAAAATAAGGTATGCCCCCCCATAAATTTTGCGTGCCCCCCCCCCCCCCCCCCCCCCCCCAATCAGTCCGACCACGCTACGACACTGCCTTGATATGAAAAACACTGGCAACCATCGCTAGCATGCAGCATGTTTTGTTTATTGATTCACCAAAGGATATAGCCAAGGGCGTCGATTTCTTATCGCCATGGGGGGGGGGGGGATGATTCGTCCGTTTTGACCATGGGAGCGCAGCGACAACCCAGCAGCGTGCCCGGGTTTTTATGACTGAGGGGGGAGGGGGGGGGGGGGTAGGGGTCCCCAAAAGCTTTTGAATTTAGCTGTTTAGAAATTGGAATATTATTAAGTGCACATTGCAAGCATCATGTTATGACTCATGAGGTGGGCTTTGTCCAAGTATGAATGAACTTCAGCCTGATAGATACATAGATTGCAATCATCCTGATGGAACCATGAATAGAATAAGTCAAGGGAAACCCACATTGGGAAGCTTATTGGGGGTCCAGGGGGCGGAGCCCCCGGAAGCTTTGGGATTTGTAATATCCAGAAATAAAGATGTTGTCTATATGTTAATATGAAATACAGTTAAGAATAGATATTTAGCTCAATTTTAGTGGGCGCAGCGCCGACGCACAGTGGGCCAGAATCGCCTGAATGTGTGCCAAGAGAGAAGTCGTGAATAAAACTATTCAATGAGTACAGGGCCGGGATTGGGTCAAATAACTTTAATGGGGGTTCCAGGGGCGAAGCCCCCGGAAGATTTTGGATTTGGGTAGTTGGGTGGTTTAAAAATGACTATAGTAACAACTTTCACATTATGAATGAGGGGGGGGGGCAATGCTCCTTTATTTTAATGTTATTATATATTTTGGAACCCCAAATATTGGAGGGGGGGGGGGGGGAATAATAATACAGGCCATACCCCCCACCTGAAATATTGGGGGGGGGGGGGTATATCCCCCCATCCCTCCCGTGATCGACGCCCAATGGATATAGCCCTATTTGAAAAAACGCTAAACAGACACATCCATCCATTCATGATGAAACGAGACAACGGCAAACTAGTTTTTGCATGACTTTGGATAATAAGGTCGCGTTCGGTGAAGCGTTTTACCATTCAATTCCCCAAGCTTTAACATGATACAATATAATTATTTAGAATTTTGGATTTATAAGCTATCCAAGTCCGGTTTCGTTTTGTTTGCATTCACGCTGTATACTATAAGTCGTTTTACTTGGTAAAACGCCGGATACATTTATTCACGATAGTAAATGACTTTGTAACTGAACTTCAAAGAATGACACTATCTTAACAAAAATGAACCTGTGTGATTCAATAGGTAATCCCCTGTCAATGTGAGAACAGTATAATGGGATTATTATGTGGACAGCGCCCCGTTGCATAAAGAGATACAATCGATTGTAAGTTGCAATTAATCGTCAGTCAGATCACGTGTTCTAGATGCGCAAATCTTATTGGTAGAAACGCGTAAATTTGCTGACTTACGATCAATCGTAACTTACAATCGATGGTATCTCTTTCTGCAACGGGACCCAGGACTCATACTTATTTTCCCCACTCTGCCGCAAACACACTTGCCATTATGGACACATGGACACTAATTGTTCCATTTTTCGTTTTCTATTTCATAGTTAAAAACTTGTTTTACTACAGTACTGATAGATAGTGAATTGAAAAAATTGTTTTTGTTTTTATATTTTATTGTTTTTGTTATTTCATTCTTCAAGATGATAATCTTGCATTATCAGCAGTAGCAGGAGCATGTCCTTCATCACCGTCATCATCACCATCTGCATCGATCGTCACCACCATCATCATCATCATCATCTTCATCATAAAGATTAATTTTCCTGTTGTAAACGGTTTGTTATTCTCTGTTCTCATTCGGTATTATTTTTATGTTATTGCTAAATTGATAATAACTGAAATATTGTGTGCGTTTTTTTTATAGATGGTAAACAGTTATTGTATTTAATTTTTTTCTCCAACTTACCAAGAAAATAATTCAACCATGAACAAAAATAAAGCAACGCATATTTTTATGACGGCCGGGGTAAACATATTTTTTTATTAGCATTTCCATTCAATTTGCATACAATGCATGAAGTGAATGCACGCATTACTGCATCACAATATAATTATTAAAACAATATGATATACTTAGTATTCTCTTCAGCACAATTCATAATCATATAGCACCTTAAGTTATTTGCTATAATTATAATAATATATATATACATGTAATAATTATCTGTGTTGCTATAAATGGCAATATTATAAATGTATTTGGCAACTATTATGTTTGTAATATATATTTCTTATTTGCTGATCATTCGAAGCATCTGTTATTTTTCTTGAAAGAAGTGTCAGAAACAATTATAGTTATTATGTTATAAAAGATAATAACATTGGTGTGTTAAAAATAAACTAAGCTTGTTGATTATTATTAACGTTATGTCTAAAAAGGTACACTCGGAAAACATGTTTCAAGGCATTAATCAAATTATTCTTGTTTGGTGTCATATTGAAGAGGAATGCAGGCTTCGGAGAAATCTGATAAGAACAAAATTGCTTTTAGCGATACCTTCCAACATCAACAGAGCCAAATTGAGCTATGGTTATTATTTCATGCGAGAAGACTATGAACCTTTGTCAAATCGCACACAATCAGCAAAAACAAAATCGAGATCCACTAAAGGAAAAAAATGTATAATGCAATATCAAGTTAAACTCTTTACCTCCCCTTTAAAGGACAATTAAATCCAGACAAATTGTTGTATGCACTGTAAGACACTAACTATATGAATAGTCTCTGAAAATTTGAGCACAATCGGTCAAAAAATAAGAAAACTATGGCTCTTTGAAAAGAGCCATGTATTTCTTCGAGTGACTCAAATTGGCAACGCACTCTGGCAAAGTTGTGGACAACTCCCCATACCTTTTGTACACAAAATTTCAGTTTTGTTAAATTTTTCTCAAAATTTATGTTTACCCTTCGTTCGAGTTCAACATATGTTTTGCAAAATGCTTTTATACATAACATATCATGAGTTGGGGGAATGGAAAAATGTGACTATGAAGAAAACTGTAAAAATGGGAACATTTGTGTACAAAACATATGGGGAGTTGTCCACACACTTATCAGAGTGCGTTGCCAATTTGAATTCCCCATAGGAATAAATAGACATCTTCAATGTTTCTTACCCGATTATGCTCTAACATTCAGAGATTATTCTTCTTAATCTCTTCAAGACTATGAAAGCAAAATTTTGCTTGGGTTTCATTGCCCTTTAATGTGACACCAAATAACCGAACAAACATTCACATCATCATACTTTTAACAAAATGTCTAGTCGTCCCATTTTTTAGACACATGGTATACCCACATCTTATATTCGGAACAGCAGGTTTGATATTAATGGATTCTTATTCAGTGTCTATGCTGAGTAATTATCTTTTTATAATATTAAGTAATGAGAGAAAAGAAAACAGTATAATCATGTTACATTCTGGATAAAAATATAGTGTATAAATAATTGAATCGTTAGAATGCAGAAAATATGTTTACATCTCTATAGTACATTACAAATAAAAACGGCCATATCCATGACTATAAAGTGAATACAATGTCTGAATACAATCATTTTAGATTACATGTTTAATATAGATACTTTAATATAATTATGAACTGCATGAACAGGTACGAACACAGTGTGAACTGTTAACACACTGTGAAAACCATATTAGATTCACGAGTTGAGACAACATCGACACGCCTATCACTGTGAATACACTGTGAATTCGCACAATACAGGCCATGCGTGCCATGATATCCATTACAATCATTATAGGCAAAATGTACATAATTATATTGAGAGTCAAAATAGGGCCTACATTTTCGATCCTGTAGCAGAATCTTCTTCAGAGGCTATAACTTACAAGGGAACATAAACTACATAACACTATAGTGTTATGTATTTTATGTTCCCCTGTCAGTTCATAGCCTCTGAAGAAGATTCTGCTAGGATCGAAAATTTAGGCCCTATTTTGACTCTCATTTTATTACTCAGGCATTATTATAGTATATTTTTGCATCATAATTATATTGATGTACAAATGAAAGGCGCTGAAAATACACAAAACGAATAGGATTATGTACTGGATATAATATACGGTTTGAATGTATGCGTATCATATCAGAATGATCACCCTCAAAGAGAATTTTGTGCTAACTAATGTCAATAAGGGGGCCCCTATAAAAGATGCCCCTTGTTGTAAATATTACCATCTATTAATGCATGAATGAAAGGCGTTGAAAATACACAAAACGAATAGGATTATGTACTGGTTATAATATACGGTTTGAATGTATGCGTATCATATCAGAGTTATCACCATCAAAGAGAATGTTGTGCTAACTTACAATATAATGTCAATAAGGGGGCCCCTATAAAAGAGGCCCCTTGTTGTACATAAAAGACGAATATAGTATTTTACAAAAGTATAAATGCACTTGAGTAAACCTGTGCTCTGCATCACTGTCCGAGTCGCTAGAAGAACGTTCTGTAAGAAAAAACAAGAAATATATATAATAACAAGTAATACATCACATATCAATACTACGCGTCCGAGGTAGGATGATGGTAGTCCGAAAAGTCAGCCAAATGTTTCGAGGGTTCTTGGGCGAGTTTGTTTTCTCACCCGCTCTACATAGGAGGGGATAGTATGACGTCAAAATATTAAAGGGACCCCCTCCAGAACGAGATGGATTTTTCTTTTTAGGATGATGGGGGCTTCAATCCCCAAAATTAGTTTAGAAAATTAGGGTATTTTTTGGGTAGAAAATGCACATCTGATTGTTATGCTGGTGCTCGTCTTGTGGAATCGGGGAAGAGACCGCAACCCCATGGAACATTCTTTCCCGTATACGCCCATGAATATATTGGTCTACAATATTGCACATTTTACATGTTATAAACTACTTCAGATGGCATTATAAAATGTTATATATATATATATATATATTCGATGAAAGGACCAGTGGTGTAGCCAAAGGCGGGGGGGGGGGGGGGGGGGGGGGGGGGGTGGGGGGGGGGGGCTCGTGGGCTCTGAGCCCACCCCCCCCCCCCCCCCCTTCTCGACACCTACCCATGCACCTCAGGCCCACCAATTGCTTTCTTGATACTTGCTTGCCTGGCTGGTGTTTAGTTGGCTAAGATTGCTAAGATTAAATTTCTTAATCTTCATAAAAAGAAGACTTTTTTTCTGGGAAGGGCCACCATCAATAATATTTAGGGCCCATGTGGCTCAATGGTTAGAGCACGGGTCTAGCAATCCGGAGGTCTCGGGTTCGATTCCCGGCGGGGCTCAATTTTCTATGTAATTATTCATTCATAAAATAAACTGAACGCTAACTAAATGTTCCATGCTAAATTATTTTGAATATGGTACAACGTTGATGTTTGGATGTAAGAAGGCCTTCCATAATAAATAAAGAATAAAGAATACACGGCCTAAAAATAAATGCTAACACATAGGCGTAGCTACAGGGGGACTGGGGGCTGCAGCCCCCTTGAGTTTTGAAAACGGCCATATTCGGGCAAAACGCACCTAAAAGTCGGGCAAAGTCATGTCATAATCGGGCAAAATCATATCAAACTCGGGCAAAATCATGTTTTGGGCAATTTGGGCAATGTTATGTTTTTTCGGGTAACATCGTGTTATAACTATATAAATAATTGAAAACATGATTGTCATTTTCGGGCATCAAAGAGGCTTTTTGTTGTTGTTATCCGGTGAAAATTCGAAAATTCTGGCAAAAGACCTCAGCCCCTGAGAAGAAGGTGCCAGGGCTACGCCCACGCTATTCAACACATGATTAACAATCCAATTATACTTACACCTCATCTTCATAGTTCTTTGGTGGGGCCACTGCAATCAGTACTCGTATCACCTCTGATCCCTGCATGTTAAAGAAGGAGAATCATTTTTCTAATTGCATTCAAGGTTATTCAATTTCGCTTTTAACACCAGTTGCTTTCTGATAGAGATAGACATTGATTTTGTCATCATGACAATCATCGTTATCTTCGTTGTCATCACTGCCAGCATGACCACTACCAACATCATAATCGTCATTATCAGCAGTATAGCAGGAGCAATTTCTTCATCATCATCATCATCATCCTCACCGCCATCATCATTATCATCAAATTATCTTCATCACCACAATATCATCATCATCATCATCATCATCATCATCACCGTCATCACCATCATCATCATCATCATCATCACCATCATCATCATCATCATCACCACTATCATTATCATCATCATCACCATCATCACCATCACCATCATCATCATCATTATCATCAAAATTATTTTCATAACCACAATATCATCATCGATCATCATCATCATCATCACCATCATCACCATCATCATCATCATCACCACTATCATTATCATCATCATCATCATCATCATCATCACCATCATCATCATCATCACACTATCATTATCATCATCATCATCATCATCACCACTATCATTATCATCATCATCATCATCATCATCATCATAATCTTCATCATCTTCCTCATCCTCAACCTCCTCCTCATCACCATGACCACCACCAACAGCACCGCCACCATCATCCCGATACTCACATCCATGGGACCTTGCATCAGATCTTGGAACGCTTCCTGCGCCACCTCCAGAGTGACATCGATCATCTTCTTTCCCTCCACCATCATGATCTGATCCCCCTTGCAGATGCCTGAAGGGAAACATTCCAAGAAGTATAGATTGATTGATCGATTGATCCATTTTAATTTCAAATTAAGTTAAAAAAAAAACAGGTTATAAACATTTACAATGTACGTAATTATACAAATCGGCTTAAATATGTGAAACAAAGTAATAACATTTAGATACAAATTGTTGGAAAATGAAATAGGGCGTATATATCAGTAAAAGCCTATGTGGCTTGACAAGTTGATACACCCATTACAAAGAATGAAAAACATTATATAGATTTCAGGTAGCTGACGGTTACATACTAAAGTGCATTTAACTTAAACATACTGGGACAGTAAATGGCACTTGTACTTATTTTTAAAGGAATTTCCAAATTGAGTACCGCGTATCAAGGGGGATAATGGTTATCGCTATTAGTTGTTATAGATGCAAAAACGATTAACACCATTTGTATAATGTTTAATAATCCTACTGTTTCGTTACTCCTTCATTTTTCCTATCCGACCAAAATGTGGCGAAACGCCCGGTCAGTATATATCTAGCAAATTTGGATGTTCCATGACGTTTCGTTTCACGCGAAACGGAGCTGAATTACAAGTATCCTATGTTAACGTTGTTATTTTCGCGCGATTAATATTTCGCGCTGAGCGACACAGAAACACCTTCGCGGATTTTTTAATTTCGCGGCTGAGCAAGTGTTCACACATATTGCAAATCGCGCATTTATATTTGCGGGTTTTAATATTCGCGGACGCTGACATCAACGCGAAATCAGCGAAAATTAATGAATCGCGATCATTACCACGTTTAGTCCATTCCGAACTAATTAAAGATGGAATGTGCGCTATAATTATCCACCATTGATTATTGCTATCAATTTTTATAGGTCTGTTTTTATTTTGTTATAATTCTTACTATTATAAATATTGATACAATTACAGTATTTTCATTATTGTTATTAATAATCATAACAGTTTTACTAAAATAATCACACCCATATCCAAGCATACCATTTCTCTCTGCGACACCGCCCTTATCGACGCCTGCGACTATAACCTTGCCACCTAGGGGTGAAGCGATGCCCCCCTCCAGGTACATCAAGAGGGGTCCATCCTTGTACATCTCCACCCGACGTAACTCCCGGTTGTCGATCTGCCGACTAGTGAACTGAAACACACGCGAACAAATAAATATAGTTTAAATTTATGAATAATGATATTCATGAATAAAAATAATGATAACAATAATAAAAATAATGATATCAATAATTTATAATTTTTATAATTTTTGATTTAAATAATATAATATAATATAATATAATATAATATAATATAATAATAATATAATAATAATATAATATTTTTAAATTTTTAATTTTTTAAATATTTTTAAATTTTAATTGGTTGGTTGGATATTTGGTTTTTGCAGACGCGTTCAATCAATTATGAATTTGTACGTCTATAGGACCGCCCTTTAGACGCGGCCTAGATTCGAACCCGGGCCTATTAGTGTGAAGAGCGGAGCTCTGACCACTAGACCAGAACACCTCTTGCCTAGTATATTCATTGGCATTATTAATTCTTATCTGACACTACATTCTTTGATCAAGATCTCAGGATTAAAGGTGATCAATTAACCGATTTATTTTCTAAAGAGATATTTGAGGCGTCAATCATATATCAATATCCGCGAAAGATTCTATCCAATGATGTTTGAACGTTTCATATCTAGTGAAAAGGGGTGAAAATTAATGTAAGATTTTACCACCTACTGATTTTGATTTTGACTATAATCATGAATATTTTCATTAAAAGGGAGAAATTTGAAAAATCAAAACCGATATCATTTTTCTGATACAAAGTACAATAGACATATGAAAGCTCAAAGTGATATTGGTTGAAATTGATAATGTTAATTAATCGCACTAATCAAATGGTGTATTAGATATGAGCTACATAATTGTTTGTATAGGCTTACCATTGTGTATGGATCTTTAGTCCACCAGCTAGGCTGATCAGTGATTTTGGGCGCAGTCTTGGCTTCCACTGTTTTTTCCTGTGAGTAAATTAATGATAAAAAACATAATCAAAAAATCAATGCTAAAACATTGAAGGTAACCTCAAATTACACACAATAATGTCTTTTAAATAATACCGTACTCAATGCCTATCAAGGTATAGGTGTGAAGATGAAATCAAAAGTATTACACATGTTCTTATTATGTTCTTGACATGTTATGACATCCAACCATCCCAGAAACGACTCAAATCGAGGAAAAGCTTCCTACACTCTGTCCAACCGCTGACCGAATCCCCACAGGTGGCCAGACGTAGGCTTTGGGAGGAGAGGCGCAGCAGTAACCGCCACCATGACAAGCTACCTCTCCCTACTAAGGAGCATTTACCCCCAGGACACAAGCAAGACTGGAAGACATGGAAGTCCCTCAACCGACTTCGCACAGGGATGGGTCGATGCAAAGTCAACATGAAAAAGTGGGGATACACAGATGATGACAACATTAACTGCGACTGTGGCACATCATAAACCATGCAACACCTCCTTCAGTGTCCTAACCTTGAGGAACAGTGTAGTCAAGAAGATATGGTGGTTGCGAATGAGACAGCCCTGCGATGTGCAAAGTCATGGCCAAATATTTAATATTTTAGACTAGTAGTGTAGCGTAGTGTATAGTGTAGATGTAGGATACAAAAGAAGATTATGTTCTTTGTTTTCAGCAGGCTTTTGCTTATATGCAATTATCTCAAATTTATAAAAAATAATGATCGTGTTTAGTTCATTAAAAAAATGTACACCACCGTACACTTTCCACTTCAACAATAGGATGATACAACTTTCACAGTTTACCCATTCAGGACTGGTCCAAAATATACTTGGGCTAGGGTCTATAAAGATTGCGTTGTGCAAATTACAGTCAATAAGTTAAAGGGGTAGTTCAGTTTTGGTAGAGAGGGCGCTGCACAACACAATGGTAAGGGTGAGCTTTAGTAACCAAAACCTGCACAGTAACATTACAAACTAATAGTTGTTATAACTCCACCATGCTCGAAAGGTATATCAAATAACAAACGACTAAGTAAAAAGCCTGTGTATCCTTCAAAAAGAGCCATTAAAACACAAGAGGGCGCTCTCTAAAAAAGCATTGGTTGCAACCATATGTCATACAAAATTACGCATGTGATGTTTTGTTGAAATAATGATTAAATAGAGAGATCATCAACAACTATTTAAAAACCTCTTTTGAATTTTTTTTTTAAGTTGAAGCATTTGTTAATAAAATATAAAAAATCATCGAATAAATATGGGCCCTAGATTTATTCCGATCGGATATATTTATTGATATTTCAGCCGTTTCCGAACCGATTGATCAAATAAAGTTTATTCTGCCATTAAAATTGTATGCTCTTTCAGATTTTACACTCAGTTTTTCATTATCTAACAAAAGTATTATTTCGTGTCGCGCCCTCTATATATACCAAAACTGAAATACCCCTTTAATAAGCAAACTCTTGCTATAGCATGAAGGGTAGTAGACATTTTATATTCCTATAATAACACATAGTAGTTTATATACATGTAGATATTGAAATATTCCATGCACTATGAAGACATATTGAAGCATTTCAAATATCAAAGCAAGTTAAGATGAATAAGAGAGTGGTAGGGAGGAGTAATTGTGTTCCAAAAAGCTGTATACACATTATGTGAACAAACATGTACTAAACATCCCTTTAACAGACAAGAACATGACGTAAATGAGATCACCATATTAGGTATTGTAATAGACATTCACCCGTTTCTCATTTTAGTTGCTGAAAGCAAATTTCTTCAGCTTGTTTCCACGAATTCAAGTAGGAATAATATGGAAAGTTTAAGTTCATAAAAAATGCTTCGTTATTACGATTAGGTTCTTTTGGTAAAATATTCATGTACATTTCAAAATAGCAGCAACGCGCAAATGACATCACACTCATTAGCAATACTGCCAAGGATAAGCTACACACAATTAGTACAAACTACAAAGTTCAACAAGCCAAAACTGTTTTGCTGCTTCGTCGTTTTGGATCAGATTTTCGGTTAATTATTCCTGTTATTCACTTTCTTTCATCGCAAACATCAGATTTCTGGGGTGGAATTCCCCTTTAATTTAATCATAGCCTATGTATACTCTTCTATGGACATGCACCACCAAACGCCCCTTTACAATACAAATACCTGCATATTAGCTGATAACTGCATGATGCATGCATATACTGAGATAGCATGGAGACTAGGGTTATTCCAAGCAAACGTAGATAAAATGTCACGGTGTTACCACAAAGTACTGAATCCTTCAAATATTTATATTCGTTTTATTATTATAATACGTATGGAATGCTTGCAGGTAGCCGTTTAAATATTCAGTTTCATTTAGAATTTCTTCATTTTCCCCCCACTTTTTACTATAATTATAAACAAGCTTACAAGCACCACAATCAATTACATTTTTAGCAATACAAGTTTCAAGTTCAAGTTGATTTTATTGTCCATAAGGAAGTTTGTTGCGTTTACATGCAATGCTCGAAAAAAAAAATTACATAATTACGTAAGTAATATTTCAAATTACAAAAAATACAATTCCGGATTTAATATCTTTCATTTAAAATGGTAAAATGGATTATGCGATAGCGTTAACATCGCTTGAATGGGGGGGGGGGGGGGGGGGGGGGGGCGAGGGGTAGATAAAGAAAGGGGGTTAAAATGGAATAGGTGTGTGGTAACACCGTGACGCTTTGCTCGGAATTGCCCACTATATCTGATGAAGGCATTCCATATCCGTTCAGCTCATGCAAAACTCTTCAAAGAAATTAACACTTACAACGCCTCGTCATCAAGACAGGCTATTAAATACGACCAATGAGAGCCAACCTCTAAACCGCCTTGAGTGGCGTGGACCTCGATGATAGCTTTCTGATTGGTCAGTTTCTCGACTGGGATAGGACTATGCTCCGGTTTGGTTTCGCGGGATGCTTTGGCGAGTGACGGTTGCATAAACGGCGTCCGAATCCATGCGTCTGGTGCGTATGGTGGGTGCTTTTGTGGGTGCAGTCTCTACAGTACGATATCCTCCTTTAGAAACACAAAATAACATTGATATAATCAGTTTTTGTTCATTCATTCACAAATTTAAACATTAACACATAATATCAAACCAAAACTCGGTTCCGGTTTGGGTGTCGTGGGATGTTGTGCGAGTGACAGTTACATAAACATTAAACAATGTCCTAAATCGGTTGCCGTCTGGTGCTTTGGTTGGTGCTTTGTGGGTACAGTCTCTACAGTTACGATATCCCATCCTTTAGAAACAAAAATTACCATTTATATAAGCATTTTGTTCATTCATTCACAAAATTTGAACTTTTAACACATAATATCAACCAAAACTCGGTTCCGATTTTTATGTCGCGGGATGTAAACAGTTGTGCGAGTGTCAGTGACAGTTGCATAAACGGCGTCCGAATCGGTTTGCGTCTGGTGCTTTTGTGGGTGCAGTCTCATACATATATATACGATCCTTAAAACAAAAATTGACATCATCGATAATAACTTATTGATTTCTCTGGATTTGTACTCGGTATTGTGTCGCGAGACGTTTTGCGAGTTGATAGTTGAAAACGGTGTCTGAATAGTGGCAACTGGTTCTTTTGTGGATGCAGTCTCTACAGTTACTGTATCCCTCCCTCTAGAAACATTGTTGGTTATCAACATATCTTTTTCAATATTTATCCACAAATTAAAAAAACAAATCGTATTATACTAGTATTTATACCAACATCTGAAACAACTGAAATCGAGACATGTATAACCTATCATATTATACACAATTATAGCAGTCTTATTATCAATTAAGTTATGACCGTTTCTTTTGGTCCTGAGCTGGTGATATGAAAGGAAAATGGGCATTCCAGGTAATTAATGGTCAGCTTTAGAATATGCCAAATGTTTGTTATTTCACACTCATTTTACAAAAGTTCCTGAAAATATCTTAATACTATTTTAATATATATCACCCCAAGAATATTTTGAGCAAATAAGAATCTTATCAAATTAGAAAATAGCTTAACATATTAATATGCAAACAATATTTGTTTAGCTAAGCATTCTGCGAATGAGTTCCTAAACATCAATACATAATAAGTTGATGTATTAATCCTTCGGGTTTGTATCATGTTTATATACAGGGTGGCCCCCGAAAACGGAACGAGGCACTTCCCAAAATATAGAAACAAAATGATTATGTTCACCAGATAAGGTGTGTCTTTTCCAATGAAAAACAAATACCACGAACAGTAATTTTGGTCGTGTAGTTTTTGTTTTAGGGCGCTCTGAGTGACACCGTGTCAGGTTCCCATTTTTTGTCTATTTTTTTTACCAAATACAGGGCCTGATACATCGCTACTTATTGCCGCTCATACCATCGGACAACGAGCAATACGCGCGCTATTGTTAGTGTACATTCAGCTGTGTGCTGGGAGAATGGGCATGGGTTGTTCGACGCTATGACAGGGCAGGAAGTGCGATTTATCAGGCACTGACTTGGTAAAAATTGACAAAAATGGGAACCTGACATGGTGTCACTCAGAGCGCCCTAAAACAAAAAAATACACGACCAAAATTACTGATCTTGGTATCGCTTTTCATTGGAAACGACAACCTATCCGATTGTACATAATCATTTGTTACTTTATTTTGGGAAGTGCCCCGTTCCGTTTTTTGGAAGGCCACCCTGTATATAGCTTCTGATTAGCACGAGTATTGAAAAGGCTAAATGGGGATGGACAGCCATCACAAGAGTTTTCTAGCTCAGTTGGTAGCTAAGCACTAATCTAGATATCAATCCGAAAGTCTCGGGTTCTAATCCCGGATACAATTTCTTTTCTTTGCTCATTATTTAATGTAAATTATATGTTATACTTCTATAGGGTCTATAGCTATGTTTGATGTCTGGCTCGGAGCTAGGGGTGGGGTGTGCAATTATCTCTGCGTCCAGACCCTAAACAAAGCTCTCGACGCTCTGTGCGAAACGCGGAGAAGCTCCGCGCCAGACCCTTTTATGAAACAAGACCCCCCCCACGCCCCCCCCCCCGGTCAGTTTTCGTATGTTTAAAATTATCATCATAATTATTTTTTGCTACATACCACCCAAGACTTGAGGGCGATGGTGAGATGTCTGCTGCTCTTCAGGGGCACCAGAGCCTCTGCGTGTGAGATGTCCAGGAAACTGATGTCATTGACTGTCAGGATCTGATCTCCAACCTGGAATATGAGTGTTATAGAGAGTATTTTTTTTATCATGTATGAGATATTTCTTTTCGTTTGTTTGTAGATTCATTCAGGTCAGTCAGTCAGTCAGTCATCAGTCATTCATTCTTTCATTCATTTAGTCATTCATTCTTTCATTCATTCATTCCATTCATCCATTCATTCATTCATTCATTCATTCATTCATGCATTCATTCATCATTCATTAATTCATCCATCCATTCATTCATTCATGCATTCATTCATTCATGCATTCATTCATTCACTCATCATTCATTCATTCACTCATTCATTCATTCATTCATTCATTCATTCATTCATTCATATCATTCTTCAATCATTCTCATTTCTCTCCCTCTTTAATTCATACGTTGATTCGTTCGTTCGTTCGTTTGTTCGTTCGTTCGATCGTTCGTTCGGTTCGTTCGTTCGTTCGTTCGTTTCGTTCGTTCGTTCGTTCGTTCGTTCGTTCGTTCGTTCGTACATACGTTCGTCCGTCCGTCCGTCCGTCCGTCCGTCCGTTCGTTCGTTCGTTCGTTCGTTCATTCATTCATTCATTCATTTATCCATTTATTCATTCATCCATTTATTAATTGATAAATTCATTCATTCATTCATATATTAATGTTTGTATAGATACCTGGAATCCGAGCTGCTCGGCCAGTGTATGAGGCGTAACTTTGTGGATGAATATCCCAAGCCTGTTGGACTGACCGCTGCTTATCCCGCATCCCAGCCGCTGACCCTCGGTCAGCGTCGCAAACACCGTTCGCTCTTTGGCCACGATGTTACGATTTGCGTCTGAAGCTGACAGATTGGTGGACAGTGGGCGGTCCTGTATGGTAGAAAAATGACAACAATATCTGGTATTGTTTTTATTTTAAAGGAACTTATTATAAATTGATCGATTAACCTTTGTCAAAATGAACCAAACATCATTTGGAGCTTTCACTCCTCTCTTGTATACATTGCTGTTTGGCTTATGGTAACAGAGGATGCAGTGGGTTTTAATTTGACAAAGTCTTCCCATTTATTTAGATATTTATGATTGGATGAAAAGCGTTCCATAACTCCTTTCGATTATAGTGAACATCAATAAGCAGTAAGTGACAACATCTTAAGTAAGTGACATCAATTGTCATTTTTCACTAGGTAAACAATGTTTTTTTTTTCTATGAAATGCTCACACGTCATTTAAAAGAAACTCATGATGGTATGTGAATAAATTATGATTGAATTCTCATATATCGCTTTTTGAAATATATTGTGATTCAGAAGTTAATGGGCCAATTTACCAAATCGTTGCATAAGGAATGTTGTATTTTCAGTTTGGCAACTATTAAACATATCGGCTTATTAAAAGAAAGTAAGATTGGTTTATTGTATGCTTGTTGTACCTGCATGTGCATGGTGTGTTCTGAAACCGATTTAAAGGAACTACAGCGTCTAGATGGCCTAATTTTCACAATTCGGCTCTCTATATGTAATTTTCCCGAAGAAAAAGAATTTGGCAGTAATTTCTCATGAAATCAATCAATTTTGGGGGAATTAGTAAATATCTAATTGTCCTGGGAACGCCCCTTTTAAATCGCCAAAATGTGACGTCATCTAAAGAATGGACTAATGAACTAAATTCTGTAGATGACGCGTCATGACGTAAGCCAATGAATTGTCAATCACATGCCGATCACGCTGCCGATTCCGGACCCTAAGTGTGGGTGGGGCGTAAACTGGCTGCTAAGTGAGATTTGGCATCAGAAAACAAGTCTTAAATCATGGATTTTTTTTCGGCATACCTATGTTTCAAGTCATCAACTATGGAATAAGTGTCAAAGTACGTTGTATTCTTTAGGTCCTTTAAGCTACAATTTATTGTAACCAACTACGTCACTAAAATATTTTTAGCCGAATCGATATACTGACATGTTCTTAATAAATACCAATTGAATAATTGTGAGTTTATGAGCGAACTCTACGGACGCAGCCAAAATGTTACATTTTAAAACGGTTACGTAACAATGAAGCCAACAGTATGCGGAGTTCACATTAGCAGCCAATCCGATGGCCACATATATAAAGTGAAATGCGTGCGCACAAACTTTGGGCCAATCACGCGACTCGTAAGTCTTCGAGCCCAATACCACGTTGTCACGCCCATGACGTCACAATGGGTTTCTTTGGATTTGTTTACTTTTTGCGACTGTTCCTCAGACTGCGCTTCATTCTTTATGAATTCTTGCTTTCGGTGTGATCTACACTTGGATGCTCTCCGAAAATGTCTCGATTTTTGACGAGATTTCGACGAAATCTGACTACGTTTGCACGGCGGCTCTGTTGCTTCTGCACAGGTATATAATGAACAATTAACTTAACGTACAAACAAGGGTGCCTAACTTTACAAACAAAGTGGTCGTATATAGTTTGTCTGAATAATAAATATACCATTACATGACCAGTTGAAACTTTCTTTAACTTATACAAGGAAAATGAAGGTGATTAAGGGATAGCGAAGGGGAGCATGTGGGGATGAAGAAGGCAAAATAAAGAAGACTTTTTCGGAGAAATTATATAAACAATATAAGAAAGGAATCATTCTCAGAAAAAGAAAACTAATGAAAATGTATTTCACATATGTTTGTTTTCGTCTCCAGATGATAACAACGAAGCCGTGCCTAGCGGCATGACTGTTGACGAGATCCGCGAGATCATGATGCAGGTATTCATGATATTACATATCTTTGTAAAAATATTTAAAGTGAATACACAATAATAACTCCGTGACAAACATTGAATACATTTTACAAACATTTTGATAGTTGTTCCTTGAACGATGTTAGTCCCTGTTTAGTACATTCATTTGATTGGATAAGCATAATAATACAAACAAGTTTTCGTTTACTGCAGTCTTTACAAGCATAATCTTAACAAGCAGTTTACGTTTAATGCAATCTTTACAAGCATGATCTTAACAAGCAGTTTTTGTTTAAAGCAATCTTTACAAATGGTCTAAACAGTGAACAATGTAAACAAATCATTTTAATTGTTATGGCTATTTTAAGTACACTACAATTGATTTGATATTATGTAATATCACTGTCCCTTCATGTCAATGCTCTCATATTCCATCTCTAGTAAGTTTTCACCTCTTCCTCTTCCTCCGTACGCCATGCAGTTCCACATGGGTGAGGACAAGGTGCCTGGAAGCTGTGCCACATCTCTGTGGACTGGTTCAGACGGGGATTTGTCTGCCTCCTACATCACTTATCGTCAAACCAAAGATTTCGATCACGATGTGATAAGCTTCACCATCCCATCGACCCTATCTCTCCTGAACGAAGACGAGTTCGAGCGACGGCGAAAGGGGGACATTACAGACAGCGATTCGTTCACGGTGTCATCGCTCAGCGACAGCGACATCTTCCTGTTCCCCGGCGTCGAGGTGAACTATCACGATGAGGACAGCGATTCGTTCACAACGGTCACGACGTTGTCTGATTTCACGTGGGACTTGTTCGATGAGTCTGAGTATTCTAGTTTAGGTTCTCTCTCCGACATCGACACTAATACCGACATGGACGAGCTTGAGGCGGACGATCGAACCACTTCCTATGTCGAAGAAAACTTGGATATCGTTGACTTGACGCACATCATCCTGGACGATATCATCTCCGATGTCTTAACTAATTTGGACAACGATATCGACATCGAGATGGACGGCGTTAATAGCAGTGGCTCGGATGCCGATGTCGACACAACCGATGTTGCTCACGAAATATTGGACGATATTATTTTGAATGTCATCTCAAAATTGGCTAAGAAGAAGAGCCAAGTGGTGGCACACAAACCACCTTCTGGAAGAATACACAATGCCCTTTCATCGCATTTGACATCAGCAAATCTGACGCTGATATAAACAAAACTAACATGCACAGGTTTTGTCAGACTTCTTGCCTTTGTTATGGACATCATTATACAGTAGATTTAGTTGACAGTGCAATATTCATAATTACGGACGTATAAATACATCTTATATAAGGCGGGATTGCATGTATGAAGGAAAAAGTCAACATTTTCCTTTTCGTGACTATTTTATTTCAATAAATTGAAACATTCAACCATAATTCATGTATCAAATGTGCATTTATTATTAGTATTGGGGTGTTTGTGCATAATCCAAGCTTGTTCGCTATTACCCTTTTCCTTTAGCGAATGGGGTATTTATAAATTGTATATAAGCTTTATTTCTATTTGTATCATTGCTTCGTCGACTTAAATCAATCTTCCGTCGAAACTTTCACCCCAAAAGTATGCCAAAATAGAATTACTCTGATAACCCTTATTATTATTATTATTATTATTAATCCTATTCATGGCTGTTAATTATTTTGAGAAAATCCGACCATTTTTTGTCTAAACTTTCTATGATACTAAATTCCTAATCTTCACTTTCGACCGCATCCTCGTATGTTGCGTTTAATTGTAAATTCATGTATATATTGTCAGATGACAGTGAGAAGGGCATTTGTATTAAATTTAAATCTAGAGGAGAGACGAACGAACGAAGGAACGAACTTACCAATGGAGACCGTGATTTGACGAGCTGCCATGAAACGGGGTCATCACAAGACTCCTTGATGGGAACAAGACCAGTACCTGGGATAAATAAGAGAACTTAGTCCTGATGAAAACAACCTTAAACATGTTAAAGGGATGCCTGTAAAGTGTCTAAAATACTTGGAGCTTCCTCGTTTCTCTTCTACCGTGTTGTTTAGCTAATGGTAAGAGAAGAATAAAATAGGGTAAGTTTTTTTTCAAATTCCCCTTTAGTATGACGATATCTATCATTCAGCTAAAGAGCGTTAATGAACGGTCATAAACCTCATAAACCTCATACAGTAATTCGTTGTAAAAGCTGACGCATATTTTCGCTTTTTTAACCAGGAAAGCAGTGTTCTTTTTCAATGAAACTTTCACACATCATTCGGACATATCTTACAATGATTTTGGTACAGGATTGTAGTCTCAAATGTCATTTTGGGCAATATCTGACACTTTTCAGGAGCACCTTTAACGTGAGCCATTACCGTTGGAAGATTTTTCAAAAAATGTTGTATAATTATATTCCAATTTCAGAATTTCTCTTTCGTCTTATAAGAGATATTTATGACTGAAGACGTCTTTGCGTTTGAAAGTTTGATTGGCAACAAAGTTGGTGTATAAAACTTTAAAAAAAACATAATGTTGTACAGGGTGTTCTGACGTACCTCAGACTTTGAGTGTGAGCATCTTCTTGAGTTTCATAGCGCCGGAGGCTTCACCGTGTGTCACATGTGAGACATTGAAGCCAAGGATTTAATTGACAATGTAATTACTAGATCCCTTTAATCCTTCTGTTACAATGGCGACAAAATTAGTAAAACGCAAAAACGGCCTTTAATTATCTTTTTTTTTTTTTTACAAATTAGGGTCCAGGGTTTGTTCTGACGTATCATACCTGAGACTTTGAGTGTGAGCATCTTCTTGAGTTTCATTGCACCGAGGGCTTCACCGTGAGTGACCTGGGAGACATTGAATCCATTCACCTGCAGTATCTCATCGCCTTGCTGTCGACCAAAAATTGGAAATTTATTATGAATTATCATAAATTTAGAGCTAATAAATGAAGGGTTTATTATAATTGAAAAAACAGATAAATTAATTTCTACCAATTGTAGAGGTAAAGCACTATGAACATTTTGAAATAAAGTGACAATTGTAAAGCACTATGAACATTTTGAAATACAGTGACAATTGTTAGAACATGTGTGATACTAGTAATATCTTCAAAAATAAATCTTCATATGAAATATACAATGTACAAATTAAAACCTGTACAATCTAATTACACAGAGAGAATTCACTCACTTGGACAGTGTATGGCGTATCATGTTCAGACTGATTAGGGGGAACACAAATTATTGGGGGGAGCACTCTGAATGTATTTCTTGCTTTCGTAAAGGATTTTCCCTCATGTTTGTATTGTTTTTTATCAAATTATTTGGGGGCACATGCCCCCCTCCCCAAATGCCCTGGCGCCACGTCACTGCACTTTGAGCGCTTATTAGTTTACCGTGATAGAAAATGCCCGAGAAAATGCACAGAATCAAAGGTCAACATAATCAAATAATCATACCCAGGGCTCGAAGTTAGCACAGACCCACTGCCCAGGGGCCACCAAAAAATGATCTTCGGGCAACACAAATCTAACAAACGTCAAATCTCTGGCTACCAAAATGAACATTATTAGGGGATAGTACTGCTTTTCTTTGAAATTAAAGCTAAATCTCTAAACTACTTGGCCGATTGGGCCGCCAGTTTAGAAAGTTAATTTCTAGCATAGTCTTACCCACAATCCCTTCTGTTCTGCCTGTGATCCAGGGGTGACTTCCGAGATATAGAGACCGATGTCGTGTTCCAGACCTCCACGGAATTTGAACCCCAGAGGCTCCGTCCCTCGCCTTGTCAGGTACACGAGCCTCACTTTCTTACTGGTAGAAAACATTGAAAAAACAAACATTGGAAAGAAAACTTAATCAAGATCACTCCTAAAATCTACTGTGACCCCGAGTGACCTCCGGTATATAGAAACTGATGCCGTGTTCTACACCTACCCTTACAAATATTAAATTTTAATCAGAGAAGCTCGGACACTCGCGTAGATGGTCAGGTACACCAGCCTTGCTTTCCTACTGGTTAGACAAAACAAAAAGCGAATATTGACAAGAATAATTCTTCAATATGACCCAGGTGAAACCCATAGGGGCTCCGACCCTCGCCTTGCTTTCTTACTGGTAAGAAAACATTAAAAAACAACCATTGGAAAAAAAAACTTAATCAAAATCACTCCTAAAATCTACTTTGATCCCGGGTGACCTCCGATTTATTTTTGACCGATACGAACGGTCTGATGTCATCAATGAATACTAGATAAATAAATGAATATATAAATACATTAAATACATAAATAAATACATAAATAAATGCATAATCAATAAAATGATAAATAATTAAATGAATAAAATAAATACACAAATAAATAGGTATATACATGTATGATCAACTTGATCCTGTAAAAATTTCTTTCCTTTTTGTCTCTCATTAATTTGTTTATGTTTTACTCAACATCATGAAATTACATTGTCGTTAGAGGACACAGTTTGTTTTATTTGACTAGTTGTCGATATAATAATGAACAGGAGCAAGTTGTTACTTCCGATTAGTTGATCCTATAAAAATTAAATTCTCTATTAATTCAATTTTTCTATTAGTTCAATTTATTTTGTTTCAAACATAGGGATACTGATCAGAAATACATAATATACAATCAAACGAGCAAAGTGTTCCAAGGACGAACAGACCGTTACAGGAGCTTTCTCGCTCAGCGTTCTCCGGTCTAGATATCAGAAGGTCTCGGGTTCGAATCCCGGGGGAAACCTTTGTTCATTTTCTTTTTTTTTTTTTTTATTGATGATGATTATATTTTACCTTGTCGGAAGTGGACATAGATTGTTGTATTCGACTTGTTGGTTGACCGAAACGAATGGTCGGATGTCATCAAATATAACCACTCGGTCGGGTGAGGATAATAGACCCTTCATTGTGTTGACCAACGCTGCAATGTCCCGATCCCTACAGACAGAATAAAAAAATTAAAAACATGTATTTTAGACTTAGTTATTAAGTGACCACCTATTAGGGAAACGAGAAAAGTGGCCACCGTATACAGATTGCCTATATAACTTGTCTTGCTTTCACACGACGAAAAAGACTTCATGCAGACTGTGATTACAATCACGATTCTGGACCAACGCTGCAATGTCCCGATCCCTACAGCCAGAATTAACAACAACAAAACATTAAGTGACAACAAAAAGTACATTAAGTGACCACCTATAAGGGAAACAAGAAAAGTGACCACCGTATACAGATTGCCTATATATGGTGTCTCAGAAAGAATGCAACACCTAGGATCGTTAATTTTATCAACATCATCAACCAAATGTCATTGTTTTTTGTTTGATTGGGTAGAACATTCTTTTTCCAACAAAATGATACCATAAGCATTGATTTTGGGTACGGCGTTTGGATCCTAGGGCCATTTTCTGAGGCAATGTCGTTTCCTAAATTTGCTACTTTTTCGTCTCCAGCGATCCTCTGAACACTGGGACATTCTCGCCCCAAGGCCTCCCATAGAAAATAAACGCATGACTGCTCTCCCTTTGATAAAGAAGACAATGTTGCATAATCAAGTACCCCATATGGTATGGCTCACATTGTCTTCCTTATCAAAGGGAGAGCAGTCATGCGGTTCTTCTGTATATAGGAGGCCGTGGGGCGAGAATGTCTCAGTGTTCAGAGGATCGCCGGAGACGAAAAAGTAGCAAATTTAGGAAACGACATTGCCTCAGAAAAATGGCCCTAGGATCCAAACGCCTTACCCAAAATCAATGCTTATGGTATCATCTTGTTGGAAAAAGAATGTTCCATATCAAACAAAAAACAATGACATTTGGTCGATGATGTTGATGAAATGAAGGATCGTAGGTGTTGCATTATTTCTGAGACAACCTGTATATAAGACAGGTTCATGTACATGGTTATTGATGAGTTTCAATGGAGAGATCATTCCATTATTTGGTGACAAGATATGAGAATGAACGATCGCCCCAAGAATGTTTTACTATGGGTACTTGTAAATGTAGGGTTGCGTGTTTGAAGAGCGAAGACTACGTGACAATAATTATACCTTATATTTTCTGGGCCCCATAGCAGAAAGAGATACAATTTACTGTAAGTTACAATTAATGGTAAGTCAGAAAATTTGCCATTTTAACCAATTAGATTTGCCCATTACATTTAGAACGCATGATCTGACTTACAATTAATTGTAACTTACACTCGATTGTATCTCTTTCTGCAATGCAACGGGGCCATGTGTTAAGAAATATTCTGCATCAAATAAAGTTTGCTGATACAATGACTGACACCGATTGTGATTATACACAAATCTGAACTCTGAACTCCATTTAATTTTCATCCCTGTGGGTGAGGGAAAAGAAAATAGGTCATCCCCGAAAACTCCGTCAATAATCATTGCCACTAACAGCGGCGAAGCTAATGGGGGGTGGGGGGCATGGGGGTGTCACAAGCCCCCAATAATTTGACCATAACAATACAAATCATAATGAAAACATCCATTAAAAAAATTAAAAAACTGACCTACAAAAAAAATCTACCTCTCAATGCTCAACTACTACGAAATTCTAGAATCAAAGGTGAATAAAAAATATACTTTCGGATATCTTCTGTCATCACCTTCAATTTACATTCCTTGAGTTTCCAATGCAGTGGGAATATATCTCGGGGATATTTATTTTAACTACCTCGATCACAAGCTGCTGTGTCAACTGTAATACTGAGAGGTGTGACTGATTTCTATCAATCTATCTATTTTAAGGCATGCATTGGCGTAGCGAAGGGGGTATGGAGCATGGGCGTAGATACTTAAGTAATACCTATTCATCAGGGGGGGGGGGTGAATGAATAGATCATCCCCCCTGATGAATAGGTATCAGTGACATATCTACGCCCATGGTATGGAGGCTCCGAGGCCGCTCGTACCACGCCAGGCAATGTGCTTGTTTTTTTTTGCTTGCTTGCCCGGTAGCCTGTCGAAGAGGATCCCCCACCCACCACCTTGCAGAATTCCCTTTTATGAATATTCACCCAATTAAACGCTACAATGTCCACATACATGAAATAAATATTAATAAAATATATCTTATATACATTATATACTTTGAGACATATATATATTGAGACAAGTCCAGTGAACATTTAACATACTAATTATTAATGTTGGTGCATGAATTAATATAACATTTAAACAATTTACAATCTTATCAGTTATTATTGATATAATGACTTGACTTTTGGAGTTTAGACCTCTTTTGTATTGTACATACACACTATAGTGTTGTTTTTACTGCATATATTTCAGTTTAGGAATATACTTGAAACAGATTTAGAAATGCATATAATAAAAATATTTCGCACTCTTTGATTAACTATGCACTTTAAGGTTCGTCGTAAAACACACCAATTTGTTTAACACAGATATGGTATTTAAATACGTAACAATGATTAATTATATTTAGACATTTTCTTTCCCAAAAATGATTGAACTCCAATAATATACATCATATACCATCACATGAAACATATACAGGCCTAGATTTCGCCCAAATCTAAATTAAATTGCAAACAATAGTATGTAGCATAGTATCGGATGTATAGTGGATAATACTATTGTAACCGATCAATTACCTATAATAGTTATATGAAACTATATAGTATACAATGGGTGACTATTAAAGGGATCTAGTCTTCTTCTTCTGGTGATTCTGCTCAGGAGCAGGTCCTTATCACCATCACACCTCTCTTTTCATGGCTCTTCTTTTGAAGTCTCCATATGGGCCATTCGTAACAGAATCCAACATCATGACGCGTTTCCTTCCTCTTGATCTCTTTCCTGGTATTCTTCCTTCCAGTACCAGTCTGAGCAAATTGTTATGTCTGATGCTGAGGGATCTAGTAACATTGTCCAAAACCACACAACTTGCTAAGTACTCTATTGGTTCTTTCATACCTTGTTGTATTCGTCTTGCCAATAGAAGCATCGATCATGTTTCTGTTTTTCGAATTTCCCTTTCGTTAAAAAGATATTGACAATTGAAGTGTTCAGATGTTTAATTAACTATCCACTGGGAAGTTATTACTGTGTACAAAGTCAGTGCACTGAATAAGCGAATATCCTTTGCTTTGTCGCTCTGTCATTACTCGGCCATTTAAAATCAATCTAACATTTATTTGGTATACATTACTTAGTGGACATATCAGATAAACAAGAAATACACATTAGGTCAACCATTCATCACTTATTTCACATGTCAGCAAAGTTAGTAGATCCCTTTAAGGTTGACTCTAGACACAATCTTCGTTAAATATGATTTATTAATCTACTATTTCGTGCACAAATATAAATAGTAGTGCGGAAAATACACTAGACATAACCAACCCCATGTGGCCGCTTGGAAGGAATGCTCCACAAAGAGTGCGGACGGTGCACACATAATCAATGTGTGCTGGTTTGCATTGTATCATATGACCGGGGTAGATAGTGTAAAGCGCTTATATATGATTATTGTATCATATTAGGCGGAATATTGTATCATATTAGGCGCCATATAAATCGAATCAATTGATATTATATATAGGTTTTCCCATTCATTTTCGTCATTTTTGTCATTCAATTTCGTCCCGAGAAGCCGAGAATGTGCCAATGCCAACTTCAATTTCGTCTATTGTCGACCAATTTCACAAAAAGTCCATTCAATTTAGTCGTTCGTCACGCATTTTCGTCGATTACAATTCAAATTCGTCGGTCACAGTTGCTGAACACATCTGTGACTGACGAATTTGAATCGTACTGGACGAAAATGTGTGACAAATGACTAAATTGAATGGACTTTTTGTGAAATTGGTCGACAATAGACGAAATTGAAGTTGGCATTGGCACATTCTCGGCTTCTCGGGACGAAATTGAATGACAAAACTGTTAAAATGAATGGGAAAACCTATATTAATTCTACTCACTCTTGGTAATTCTTGAGGCTTGTGTAGAGAGTCTTCTGATCATGTTCCCCTTCCAGGGTAGCCCGTACCTACATTTAGATAAATATCATAATTGTACATATTACTGATCAAGAATCTACCACCCTGTCAATCAAACTCTAAAACACTTTCGACCATACTAATAACAAGCACCACTACCATCACAACAGTAATATAGTTAGTATTTTATCAGTGGTGTTCGGGAGCACCATGGCTGCTAATACTCTTTCATTTGGGAGCACAGGTTTCGCCTGGCAAGCAAAAAAGATATTACTATTTGTGAGGGACACATGCCACCCCCGTAGCTACATTACTTCACCACCACCACAACAACCACCACCACTACCGCCAGATAACACCACCACTACCACCACCACCAGAAGACGCCATGCAATCGAACTCCATCGCCACCACAGGCAACTCCACGGCTTCACCCACATTACCATCACCACTACCCCCTGCCACCAGTCCACAAGCACACCGCCACCATCACCATCATCACCACCACCACCATTACAACCATCTCCACTAACACCACCAATACAATAACCATAACAACCATCTTGATCACGCCATTACCACTACAACCACCCACACTCTCACTACCACGAGTCAACTACCATTGCTATATGGATCATCAGTACCATCCCACCATCACCATAATACACCATCCCACCTGTAACATCATGCAACCACCACACGCAACCACACCCAACAAGAAATAACCAGTGCCGCCACCGAGTCCACTCCACTACCACCGATGTCACATACCACCACCACCACCACGGTCACCACTACAACTATTGGCATTACCACCATGCACCACCACTACCACTGGCACCACACACCGGTACCACCACCGCCACCACCACCACCACCACCACCACCACAACCACCATTTACATCACTACACTACAACAACTATCACTACTATCCACTGAATACGCTACAAGGTGGCACCACCAAAATACCATCTACACTAACACCACCACCACCACCACCACCACCACCACCACCACCACCACCACCACCACCACCACCACCATCACCACCACCTCATGACAATGTCATACCAATGACCCTACTACCCATCATCACTTGATCACCACCACAACTTATGCCCCCTTCTACCACATCCGTCACCATAAACTACACTTTACATCACAATTTGTGAAACATCCTTGGCTCACAATATTCATTTCTTCTCATTACAGTCGATGGGCTATAAATGTAATATACCGATACATTTGTACAAAACTTTAAAAAATCGAATACCAATATGTACCCCTATCACCATGTGACCAAACCATAATTATCAAACAATGTTTACTTTACATTCAAGCTTTCTATCATAGAATTAAATACATAATAATAGGCATGAATATAACCATGGTTAAAAAAAAAAGCGTAATATGCACGACAATGAGGAATGAGAATATATTTGTATTGGTAGCTATAATGTATATCTCTCCATTTATATCGCTCTTGATTATTATATGAATGCAGGTCTAACATTTATAATCATATACTCACCCTTTTCTGAAACTCTTTGGCTATTTTGCTATCCTCGTTCATCTTGAATGTATCAAATTTTGTATAATAACCTGTTGCAATATTTACTGTAATTACAGTTTAATACACGATGAATACCAACACAATGGTTGTTTGTATATACCGCTATACAGATATATAATAATGAAACACCACTTCAATTCAAGGCACGCATGTAAATATAGCGCTATAGAAATTACACAATGGTCCGTGTATTTTTTAATTAGTCACCACAGATGGTGATGGAGGGGGTTGCGGTACATGCACTGTACTGGTATCAAGCGAAGCGGGAGTTGATTGCAGCCGGGTACAAAGTCCTCGTACATTGGTCAGCCGATCTCCGTTATATCTACAAGCGCGAAATATGTCACTTCAAAATTTCGTCGAGCAAGGATAAATAAAATGTCATTTGAATCCAAATATCTGACCCATTCCCCGAAATCGGCAGATTATCTCTCAATTGAGTTGTTTATTAACCTTTCGAAGACGGGTCTTTTTAGAACATTGTCAGGATTGTGTGGGTGTGGGGTAGGGGTGTAAGTGTGTGTGTGTGTGTGTGGGTGGGGGGGGGGGGGGGGGGGGCTCAAAGCTTAGGACCCCTGAGATCTCGGCTTCTAGCTGTATTCCCAATAGACCGCTTCTGTAATGTATGCAAATAATATGCGTATGACGTAAGACTCTCCGTTGGCAAGCTGAACAATAGTAACTAGGTCCGGCAAGCTAGGTTTGCCGGAGCTTGCCGGACATAGTTACTATTGTTAAGCTTGCCAACGGGGAGTCTGACGTCCTACGCATAATATTTGCATACATTACAGAAGCGGTCTATTCGGACCAGATATGCCACGTGCATACTTTCTGATGCAATCCACAATTAGAATCCATCATGAAATTTAAAAAATTGCAATGATATGCAAATTAGAGGTGATAAATATGGATAAATATAAGTGCAACAACAATTATTTGAAATATTTTAAATCAATTGTACTCCATGAACTGCAGCAGTTGCAAGAATAATTAATTGTTACGATTTATTATAATTTAAATATCTAAAGGTGGATTTAACTCCACTATATTTTAAGTCATCTCAGACTATTAAAATGGATCTATATTTCATTTTTTCATTTTCATTTATTAAGATTTCCACAAATTATATTCGTAATATACAAATCAAACAACATAGTAATATGAACATCTTATGTATACAAAATGAAATTAACATAATAATTGAAGTTATAGAATTCAGAGTATACAAAAAGTAATAATAAACCAATTTAGAGTACTCTTATTTATATTTGAAATTTTGTAAAAGAAACAAAAAACATATGTGGGGGAACCTACATAAAAGCAGAAGCTTGTGGGAGTAGGTCCCCAGAAAAGAAATCAGCGCACATGCACACACATACATGTGTACATTCACTCCACGCACGCAAGTACACCTGGACAAGCGTGCGTGCACACACCAACACACAACAGAAGAAAAGGAAAAGAACACCGACAAGACCGTCATAAATATACAGGTCAGTATTATACAGGAATGATGGGGATACCAGCAGCTGCGAGAGAAAACATAACAAAAGTGGAAGTAAAGACGAGACAAAAAATATATACCTGTTCATCAACCATGCCAAGCAGTATCAATCAATGTTACTATTATTAATTTGTGCTGTCACCAGAGTACTGTGAAAGTAATTTGTATTTCAACTTGCGTTTAAATGTATG
Source organism: Echinarachnius parma (assembly GCA_037951105.1). NCBI lineage: Eukaryota > Metazoa > Echinodermata > Echinoidea > Clypeasteroida > Echinarachniidae > Echinarachnius > Echinarachnius parma. The sequence continues at coordinate 97,154 of JBAMJV010007560.1, forward strand.
AAATCCATGAGTTTGTTGTAATTCAATATTTAAAGAATTCCAAAGTTAGGGGCCATTATAAATGAAAGTATTTTGCAATATTCGTAGTCTAGTTTTTGGTATATGGTACATGTCACTTTGTCTAGTTGAATATTTATGTATTTCTTTATTTTTTCTAAATAAAGACTCTAAAATGTCAGGCAAATCACAATTATTCATTTTATGCATCAAAGATCCTAAGTTCATTTAAATATAAGTCATCAATTTTAAGAATATTACTTTTTTTTAAAGAGGTTCGGCGTGGGTACGTAAATACAACCATATATGCTTCTTAAAATTCTCTTCTGAGTTCTAATATTTTATCAATATTTATCCTGGCTGAGCTTCCCCATGCAAGTATTCCATAATTTAAATAGGGTAATATTATTGTTGAGTACAACATTAATAATATTTTAATTGGAAAAATTTGTTTTAATCTATAAATAATCCCTGCATTTCTTGAAATAAGTTTATTCAAATTAGTAAGATGAGTATTCCAATTTAAGTGATCATCAATAAAGAGCCCCAAGAATTTTGCTGAGTGTACACGATCTATGGGAATTTGATTAAATACAATTTGACCAGGAAGGTTATCTAAAGAATTACTAAATAACATATAATGTGTTTTTTGCAAATTCAAAGATAGTTTGTTAGCTTGAGTCCAATTATTTAAGTGAATTAATTCATTATTAACAATTTCAACAAGTATGTTTGGATCTTTGTGAGAAAACAAGACAGTCGAGTCATCAGCAAATAAAATAAAAGTCAAAAGTTTGGATGAGTGTGCTATGTCATTAATATAACAAAGAAAAAGGAGGGGACCTAACAAGGATCCTTGGGGTACACCGCATGAAGTGTATTTGTAAGTAGACTCACATGGTTCAAGTATACATACTGTTGCCTGTCCGACAGGTAACTTCTGAACCAATATAGTGACATTGTCAAACTCCACACAACATACTTCGAATTTTAGTGGTTCTCTCATACCTTGTTGTATTGGTATTACCAATAGAAGCGTGGAACAGGTTTTGTTTTTTTCGAATTTCACTTTCGTTAACAATATATTTACTATTGAAGTTTTCAGATTTGGAATTATCCACTGGAAAGTTATAACTGTGCACATTTTAAAGATAATAAACATTTTAGAATATAATATATATTGTGCACTAAAATATTATAATCGCAATGATTAATAATGCAATGGGTGTGGGGTGCTGCAGTCCCTAGCCCCTTCCTCTTACATCTATGCCTCCCTTACCGGAAAGAACAAAGTGTGCCACAGTGTGCACACACTGCATGTGTAGACTGTGTTAAATCGGAGCGTGTTCACAGTGTGAACACTCATCCTGATGTGAACACACTGTGAAATTGCTGAGATACACATGCAGCGTGAGTTTCGGTAAGGTCGTGCGGTAAAAACAATAAGAACATTATGTAGGTCAACATAACACCATGTATATGGCACCCCACCCCTCCCCCTCATATATTGGACAATCTTGCCCCTCCCTCTTCGTCGTTGTTGTTCTTATTTCTCGCTGTTTTTCGTGATCATAATCTGCGTGGGCGCAGTGGGCGCGGTGTTAATTTTCCCGAGATTACGATCTCACGCGAGGTATTAATTATGCATTCGGTTTCTTCACTTCCTTGACTGGTCAATTGTGAAAAAAAAGGCGGTTTGGATTATTTTGTAAATCAGAAGCGCGGTGCCCTCTTGCGAACGCCTTACGCACAGTGTGTAATACATAATTGCGTTATATACACACTGGCTCAGTGTTATGGTGTTATTCAGTGCGCGCGGAAACTAGCCTGTATAGTTCAAAATGGCGACCCATGGTGTAGCTTCCACACTCATTAACTTGGCTTGGTACGAACAGTCACGTCACGTTCACGTCACGTCACGTGAAGGTTCTGTACCTTTTGTGAAACAGGTCACCCAAATCTACGAAGTGTTGGGTTACGTGACCCAACAGTTTGTAGATATACTATATGCAATTCATGAAAGCTCACGTAAATTGGCGCTTGCGTAAAACAAATTAATGTAAATTGTCGTTGAGAAGAGACTAATTCTAGGTAAATTTAATCGTGAACGAACCCGTCCTACCTATACTGTAAATACCAATTATAGGCGTACACAGGCCTGGGGGCAGGGGGATGGACACCCCCTACCCCATCCCCACCCCCTTACATAATTCAAGAAATGTCTTGGTCTCGGCCTCGAAATTTGTGACCGGTCCTGGTCTCGTCCTCGGCTGCGGTCATTTTCTACGGACACCCACTACCCACACTCCCCCGCTTACTTCAATTTGTCTGACGAAATATCCCCCCCCCCTACACCCACCCCTTGAAAAAAATCCTGGGTACGCCACTGCCTACAAGTAGCTAGTTCGAATGTCAAATACATTAATTGATTTATTTAATATTGATTGGTTGGTGTGATTGTTTCATTATAATGATTGACTGATTAATTGATAGATTGACTCGATTCAATAACCATAAATAAACACTATTAATCAAATCATTGTTGTATTACTTTTAAACTCATTGATCACTGCAACTCACTCACTCACTCACTCACTCACTCACTTTCACAGGCGTGCACATACAACGCCGTTAAGGGCCAGCTTCGCTCAGACGTCGAGCACGGGAACTTCAGGCGTATGCGAACTGAATTGTCCGCTGCGTGTAGCAATTCAGCTGGAAATCAACATTTGCCAAAATCCACGCACGACACGTCTTTAGAAATACTCCAATAACAAGACAAATAATGCAAGTGGTATGGTTGTACATTACCTAAATGACAGAACTGCATATTATCGTCTCAGATTACTCTGAATTATGCACGTACATATTATAAACATAATGATTGAAAAGATTTGATAAGGGGGTATCGGCATTTTCGTCGACATTTTTAAATCTCTTTGTGCGTGTGTGTCTAGTCTTAGTAACAAGCGTTTGCAATTTTAAAAATCTTGATTAAACGCTCACGTCACGATTTGGTTAACGCGACACTTCGAGTTTTACCGGCATGGAAAACGACACATTGTTGGGTCACTTTACCCTACACTTCGTAGATTTGGGTGACCTGTTTCACAAAAGGTACAGAACCGTTCACGTGACGTTAACGTGAACGTGACGTGACTGTTCGTACCAAGCCCATTAACTTTGACTGACTCGACTCAACTCTCTTACAATTGTAGTGGTTCTTACATGTCTAGCTGTTCCCCCACCCCCCCCCCCTTTCAAAAACATATAACTATGTGTTGTTCTTTGCCTGATGGTTGTGCCACTGATGAGAATTCAGGCCAAGAATCAGACATAATTAGTACACCGGAAATTCCTTCAAATAATGTTACTTAAAGACATACACTACCTTAAACATATTTGTATACATTAACGGATAATATACGTTGTCTTAGGAAAAATATTCATAATATTTAATAAATAATGATGTTGGTGCATGCTACTCATTTGCATTGGCGTACCCAGGATTTTGTCAAGGGGAGGGGGGGGGGGGGTCGATTAAATTTCGTGGATGGGGGGGGGGGGGGGTGTCCGTGAAGAATTTTCTAGGGGGAGCGTCCGTCAACATTTTTCGAGGGGGGGGGGGGGGTGTCCTTCAAGAATTTTCGAAGCCGAGTGCGAGATCTTTCACAAATTTTCAAGTCCAAGACCGAGATCCGTCAAAAAATTTCGAGGTCGAGACCGACGCCACTAATTGTTAAGTTGTGGCCGAGACCATTGGTTATGATGGTCCAGACCGCTAAAAGGTGGTCTGGAGACCGGTACAAAGTGTAAAGGGGGTGGGGGGGGGGGGTCAAACCCCCCAAAACAGTCATTTTTCATCAAAGACGTGGGGGGGGGGGAATGACCCCCCCCCCCCCCCCCCCCCCCCGGGTACGCGGCTCAACTAATGGAGGTTATATGCCGGTGTGGCGATGCTATATACGGACGTATACTTTCAGTTCATGCAAACCATAACATAAAACAACTATATAATACAAACGATTGACACATTTGGATGGGCAATCGTCATAATGTTTTCACAATAATTATGATAGTTAAAGCTATAATAGCAGTATTGGGGAAACGCCCAACACAAACAATAACAATTTACGCTATTATCACCGACCATAATGAATAATACATCATAACTTATCTACAAATATTTAGAGTTGGACAAATACTGCTTTAAAAAATATTATTCAGCAATGAAATGATCGAAATGAATAAGCAGGCAACCTCCGATTCAGCATGCTGCGGACAAAAGCCATGCAGTCACGCGCCGCATGCACGCGAACGCATGCTAGCTACCCGGCGAAGATGGCAAACAATCTGTGGAATTGTGGTCCAATTTCAGCGGTGAACATGGAACTGTCAACTTATATTTATGTATTTACCGATATAAAGGTTCAGATATTAAGGTACAATTATCCCTCTTTTATACTATTACAACAAAAATAATCGTATAGTTTGGCAAATTATAGATGCTCTCCTTATAACTTTCCCAATGCTGATTTTCCAAATTAAAGTAATGTTTTGGTTTTTGGTCTTCAAAATAAAGAACTAATTATGTTTTCACATTATCAACTACTGTAGTTATTTATTTATTATAAGACTTTTTTTTTTTGAGAAATAAAATGATGTGAGAAACGTCGTAAAGTTTTTAAAATCACTTGTTATTCTGTATAGATGTTTTATAACTATGTACATGTATTTAATAACATTACACTAATTACAAATATTCGGTACAGACTGTGTATAGCGTACGAAGTCCGAATTATGCATGGTCGCATCTGGATAATTAATATAAAAGAAAGTACAAAAAACTATCCAAAACGATCAATGGTAATTGGTAAATATCCATTGTTGGCAGATGCAGTGGAGGTTCGTTACTATGGTAATTTTGCAGTGATTAAAAGTCGGTCAGAATGACGCGCACTGATTTCACCTCTTTTTAAAATAAAAATTAAATTACTAAATGCTCAGGTGCATTGAGCTCAGTATGAATGGCAAACCGCAGGCAATCATCGATTTCACCTTGCTTGATGCCTAGGTCACAAATGCTCCGGGTGTCGCACGATCTTTTACCTGTATACGGCGGATTTTCTACGATTTCGGGGAGTTGTGATATCGTACAATGTCTGTGCCAGGTATCTTTGTGTAGCGGTCACATATTCACCGGGGCACGTGCGATCACTTTGGGAGTTAAAGTAAATCGCAGGGCTCCGAACTTACATTCTGAGCGTTCATACAGACGCCTCACGGGACTCGTATGGACATCGCAAGAAACTCTTACGATATCTTTGATATCTTACGACTACCGTACGATTTTAGTGGCCCAAAATTGAGTCGCAAAATCGTAAGATATTCGGGAAAATGCTACGGTGTCCGTGTTGGGCCTAGCTGTGCCCTTGCTGTGCCCGTGCGATGCTCTCCACGACGTGTCTGCGGGCTTAAACCTAAAAAGGCCGGCCTATTTGAGGTCTTTCTACGGCCGGGGGGGGGTCCATTATGGCCCCCCCCCCCCCCCCCCCTTAAGATCAGTCGGCCGCGAAGCGGCCGATCGCCGGATGATAAATGAAGTGTATAGAATACAATGGTAATTCTAATTCTTTGAAAAATTCATTAATTTGCATATTTATGGTAATTTATGCAAATAAGGTCATCAAATTCATATTTTTACCCATAAATCATATATTCTTCATAATTAAACATTGGTTTTCACTAAATATATTCTTTAGAGCATTTGGAATGATAATACGTCAACAAAAATTGGAAGAGCCAGGTTCTTCCTTATGTTTTTATAATTTCTTATGTATTTCTTTGTTTTGTTTTACTTATGTATTTTATTGTTTTTGTTGTTTATTTTATTTCTAACTATAATTCAACTATTTTGAACCCCAAAACAGACACATAAAATGTAAACAAGACCAAATAACCAATGACATACCTCTTTTTACGAAACTGATATTTCCATATGTTTTGTACACAAATCACGAAATTGAGCGATTTTCGGGCTGACATGCATAGACAAAAGGTCACGTGACTTCGTAACGGTAGGTTTGATTTTCAAAATTTTTGTTTTAAAATATGCGCAAGACCCAAAAGAAAAAAGTCACCAAGCAGCGGCGTGTGATCTTACCGCGTTTTGGAGCAATCAAAAAAATTGCGGAGGCCCCCCCCCCCCCCCCTGGCCTTATTACGGTTAAGGCCAGTACAAATCGTACGATGCAATTTTTTTGTTTTAACTCCGCGTTAAAAAAAACTGTTGACGTCGTACGTCGAAGAAAATGCAACTGTTTCAAAGAATATGGATTAGCCCGTATTATAGTGACTTTGGATGATTTTCCCCCATTACTCACAGGGCAAATGTTGGTAATATTAAAGGTATAGTGAAATCCCGGTTTTGATTCAGGTTTATAGCTTTGAATATGTGCCTATATTGATATACCACAGTCTTTCTTTCAAAGAAATCCTTAAAGGGGCCTTGCAACCCAAATGCATGTTGACCTCTGTTCATCTGTATTAGTGTACACATTCAATATTTGTAAACGGTTTTACCCAAATATGTTTTGTATATTTTTAAACATTTTATCATTTATTTGTCTTCATGTTGCTAAGCCCCACCTCCTAAAAAACCCTCCAGAGCAAATTCTATTGTTGACCTGCAGTGACATCATTTGTCAATCACTGGTCAGCTACCATGAGATTAACAAAATATGAAAGTACAAAAGGAACATCCACACAAAAGCATGCCCTGCATACCTCCATGCAATAGCTTAGACCGTGCTTTTCTTCTGACATAGCAACAGCTATTGTAATTGAAGTTGTGTGAGTTGGTATTCTATTCAACCGTGTGATGCTATTGTGATTAGGCTAATCGCAATAGCATGGTAGCTGACCAGTGATTGACAAATGATGTCACTGCAGGTCAACAATAGAATTTGCTCTGGAGGGTTTTTTAGGAGGTGGGGCTTAGCAACATGAAGACAAATAAATGATAAAATGTTTAAAAATAAACAAAACATATTTGGGTCAAACCGTTTACAAATATTGAATGTGTACACTAATACAGATGAACAGAGGTCAACATGCATTTGGGTTGCAGGGCCCCTTTAAGTTAGGCAAAAAAGGTTAATTTCATGCAACTTCTTGGCCGTTTTTCGCATCGGCGTTCCATACTCCATAAAAAAAGTTATTTATAGCGGAGCGCGCGTGTGTGTACGTGCTCATCGGGTCATGACGTCACATGAGGACCACAACACGGAGTACAAAGTACGAAAGTGCATGGTTTACATGCAGAGCCTTTGACTTGCTAGAAAAACAAACGTGTATTTGCTTGAAAATTGAGGCTTAACTGAAAATCCCTAAGAAATGCATTGTATAGCAGGATGCAGCAAGTCAGCAACACATCTGAGTGTGGATCCTCCATGATATAAACTTAAAGGGTACCACCACCCAAAAATAATAATCTTTTTACAGAAAGGTAACATCTTTAGTATTCCATTCCTTCAATAAGTTCACAAAAATATATTTTCAGAAACAAATATATAATTGGAAAACGCATCACCATTCTCAGTCATGCGGTCATGCGGTCTGAATGCGCAGACTATTATGCGAGCAGAGCCAGCGGCACTCTATGCAGAGCGAACGAATCATCCGGGATTCTATTGACGTACGCGTGAAAGCATTGGCGCACTCGCAAATGCCTGGCCCGTGTGGAACCACGAGATAGCCGTGGTTCCGTAAGTGGTGGAAATTAATTGCTTTGTTTATGAATTACACAACCCTTTGCAAAATGTTGGGTATCTATTTGATATCACAAAACGGTACCAAAACATATACTAATGTGTTGTCCTTTGCCTGGTGGTCCCCTTTAAACAAATGTTTGCAAATATTGAAAAAAATAGAAATAACATCTCTCTGTCAACGTGAGTAGATGCACTCAGCGTGTACGTCTATGACAATAGAGTACCAAGCTATACTGCGATTGTCCAAA